>WNGS01130462.1:0-32343 GCA_020271785.1 Procambarus virginalis
CGTGATCCCTTTATCTGCATCTTTATGCACACTGATATTGATCCTGATCAAAATCTTCTATCTCATATCTACACCAACCAGCACATTGATCATCATTATTTGCAAGTATTTCACAGCACACCAGGCTAAAACAAACTCCAAAATACCACCTGTTTATCAGTTTACAACCAAAATGTTAGATCTCTTGGTAAACATTTGACGATTTAAATGCATTACTCACAGCACTTGGTATTAACTTATCGCTCATTATTTTAACAGAAACTTGGCTAAATAAAGACTATACCCAACTCTACAACTTAGCTGGTTATAAAGCCATTCATAACTGTAGGCCTAATAAAAAAGGTGGTGGCACAGCTATATATTACCGAGATACATTTATCTGCAACAGTGTTATTAGTGACAGAGATGACTACTGTAAATATACTTTTGCTCAGTTCACAATTAAATCCCTTAAATCCTCTTTGACTATTGGAGCCATCTATAGATTTCCCAACACTAACATAGCTTCTTTCTCAGACAACCTAAGGAATCTTATTATAAACAAAAATCTCAACAAAAACCACATCATTCTGGGAGGAGACTTTAATATTGACCTGGGTAAACAAAATTGCTCTCAAGTTGACTATTTCCTTAAAAGCATGAACTCCTGTATGCTAATCCCCACAATCACCAAACCTACCCGAGTCACTCAAACATCAGCCACTACCTTGGACCACATATGGACAAACATAACAGTTCCCCTTGTACCTGGTATAATCTACGACAGAACAACTGACCACTATCCTACCTTTCTCAAAGCGAACATGGACATAACACCACCAAAAAGCAAGAAACTTTCATTTAGGCTACACAGTGAATCAGCTTTAGGCAATCTTACAGATGCACTTCACAATATTAACTGGGATTCTGAATTCAATAATACCCAGGATATAAATTCATTAGCTACCCTCTTCCTCTCCAAAACTCTCAGTCTCTACAACCTTCATTGTCCCCTTCTTACCAAGCAAGTAACTGACAAAAGATTAAACAATCCATGGCTCACAAGTGGCATTCTCAACTCAATCAACAAGAAACACGAATATGAAAAGAAACTTAGGATTGGCCTAGTTTCAAAGGAAGTAGCTAAAAGGTACTCATCAATGCTTACCAGTATCATAAGAAAGGCAAAACTAGCATATTATGTGAATAGATTCAATGAAGCAAAAGGTAACATGAAAAGCACTTGGAAAACAATCTCTAGTATCCTAGGAACTAAGCAACACTCACATAACCAAATAAAGCTCTACAAGGATGGGGATATACTGTCAACTGATTTAGAAATGGCAAATGAATTTAATAGTTTCTTTTCATCGGTTGGTGCTAATCTTGCCAGTAAAATCCCACAGACTCAGACACATATTAACACATATCTCTCAGGCAGCTATCCAAACTCTCTTCTCCTTTCACCAATCAGCCCGGCAGATGTTGTGTCCATCATACACTCTCTAAAAACCAAGGCAGGGAACACCAGTGAAATTCCGTCCATTGTATACAAGAGAGCCTCCCATGCCCTTGCCTCACCCATAGCCCTACTGTTCAACAAATCTATAGAGTGTCACACCTTCCCTGATATCCTCAAAAAAGCAAGAGTAACGCCAGTCCATAAAGGACTAGAAAAAAAGCATGCCTGCCTTCAGAGGAAAAGGTTAAAGTTTAATGAGGGAGAATTAAGGGGTCTTGTTGGCCATATTAAGTCTTGGTATGATACTTATAAGCCAGTTTCGGCAGAAGCATTTTATGAAGATTTAATTAAGGAGGTAGGTGTATTTAATGCAACATTGAACCGGAAAACATCTAGTATAAAAAAGCATCCCCCCAGAAAAGGAAATTATACACATGACGAGATGCTTAAGGGGTGGACATTAACAATGAGGAGAGCTCACAGGAATTGGAATAGGAATGGTAGGACTGAGGAAGGGAAGAATACTTTACTAGCAGTTGCTAGGCTGTGTGGGGAGAAGAAAAAAAGGAAATTAGGAGCAAGTATTGGCAGGAGTTTGCAGAGAAAGTTGGGAGTAACAGAAACTTGAAAGAAATCTGGCAGGACGTAAATAAAATAAGGGGTAAAAAGCATAATTTTGTTGCACATCCTGACCCGCAAAGAATTGCAAATGGTCTCGTAAATAAATGGGCGGAAGCTGCCAAACTTAGTTCATTACCCGCTGTAACGAGAGAGTCATTAGATTCTTGGAAAGATCTAAGAATGAATTTTATACTTACAGCAGGTAACAGTGGTGATGTCACTTGCACAGGTATTACCAGAGAAGAACTAATAACGGCGATAAAGTTGGGAAATCTACCGCCCCTGGGGAGGATGGAGTAACTTATGAAATACTTAATGAACTTGCCATTATGACGAAACGCCCACTCTTAGACCTCTTTAATATTAGTTATAAAGAGGGCAGTATTCCAAGTAAATGGAAAAAAGCTATGATCATCCCTATCCCTAAAGCCAATGGAGAGTACAGACCTGTGTCTTTAACCTCGTGTTTTTGTAAAATGATGGAGAGGATCATTTTAAATAGACTTTTATATATAATAGGTGATCAGCTGTCTAGTAATTTGTTCGGGTTCCTCAAAGGAAAAAGTACCTCTGATTGTATTATTAAATGTCTAGCTAATGAAAATGATTATTATAGAATTTTTATTGATTTACAAGGAGCTTTTGATAAAGCCAACAAAGAGGTTATTTTATATGAATTAGCTGGTCTTGGTGTTAAAGGGAGATTATTGCGCTGGATAGGGGATTATCTTTATGAAAGGAAGGCTCAGGTGTGGTATCAAGGTTGTATGTCAGGTGTGAGGTCTTTTGAACTCGGCACACCTCAGGGAGGCGTGTTGAGTCCCACCCTGTTTAATGTACTAATGAATAAGATAGCATCTGAAAGATACTCAAATGGGGTAACTCCAATCATATATGCCGATGATATTTTGTTTCAGGGCAAAGATATTTCAAAGGTTCAAACAGTGTTGGACAATTTCGGATACCTGTGTCATCATATGGGACTGGTGGTTAATGAAAACAAAACTAAGTTTGAATGTAGAAGTCGGAGGCCCATTATATTGAAAATAAATGGTAAAAATATAGAGAGAGTTAATATATATAAATATTTAGGCATATATGTTGGATATACACATGAGAGAACTTCACATAAAAACTGAAACCACGTACAAAACTCAGGCAAATCATAACATAGAACGAAAAGGCAATGTAAAGGATCTGGGTGTACTCATGTCGGAAGACCTTACCTTTAAAGAACACAATAAAGTAGCCGTCACAACTGCAAGAAAAATGACAGGTTGGATAACAAGAACTTTTCACACTAGAGATGCTATACCGATGATGACACTTTTCAAAACGCTTGTGCTCTCTAGAGTGGAGTACTGCTGCACAATGACAGCCCCTTTCACTGCGGGTGAAATTGCTGACCTGGAGAGCGTGCAGAGATCCTTTACTGCTAGAATCCACTCGGTAAAACATCTAAACTATTGGGACCGACTAAAGAGCCTAAATCTGTATTCCCTTGAGCGCAGGCGGGAGAGATACATAATAATTTACACGTGGAAAATATTAGAGGGGCTGGTCCCAAACCTGCACACAGAAATAACATCACATGAGACCAGAAGACATGGCAGGATGTGCAGAATACCCCCGTTGAAAAGCAGAGGTGCAACTGGTACTCTGAGAGAGAACTCTATCAACATCAGAGGCCCGAGACTGTTCAACACGCTTCCACTACACATAAGGGACATAACTGGCAAACCCCTCACAGTGTTCAAGAGAGAACTGGATAAGCACCTCCAAAGGATACCTGATCAACCAGGCTGTGACTCATACGTCAGGCTGCGAGCAGCCGCGTCCAACAGCCTGGTTGATCAGTCCAGCAACCAGGAGGCCTGGTCGATGACCGGGCCGCGGGGACGATAAGCCCCGGAAGCACCTCAAGGTATCCTCAAGGTAAGGAGAGTTTGGAAGCTGAGATGAACAGACTGTTGGGTCAATGTCGGAAGAGATTACAACCTCTGAAGGCCTTGGCATGCTGTGGAAAGGGAGTGGGAGTCCCTGTGCTACGAATGATATACTTGAGTACTGTAAGATCTCTTATTGATTATGCTGCACCTGTCATTTCTTGTTTTGGTAAAGGTAGGATGGGCAAGTTGGAGAAGGTACAAAATGAAGCCATGAGAATTATCTTAGGATGCCCAAGAAATGCTATGATTGAGATAATGAGGATGGAGCTTAATCTGCAGAGTATTGGGGATAGAATTTCAGAGATAAATGTAGCCTCTGCCGTTAGATTAATGAGAGGTGGGGGAGCTAATGAATTAATCCTCTCGGTACAAAAGGTGGGACGTAGTGAACAGTGTATGATGAAGAGGAGAGTATATATGAATAACTTATGTGCTAATGTTAGCCACCTCTTGGGTGGCTTAATCCTTATCAATCAGGAGTAACCACCATTTGGTCACCATTTGGTCCGGGAGACATCTCTCGTCACGCAGGGTGCCGTCGCACCTCCACAGATCTCCAGTATCATCTCTCGATACTGTTAATGGCTCATAAGGGCCACCACTTACGGGCTATTCATGCCCGTGCCACCTCTTGGGTGGCTTAATCTTTATCAATCAAATCAATCAGCTAATGTTATAAAGTATGATGTTATTACAGAGTGTATTGCGGTGCCCAAAAGAAAATTCACACCACCATGGGAGGAGTGTAATGTAGATGTAGTAATTACTCCCTTGCAAAAGAAAAAAAGTATGTATGAAATAGGAGAGCTGAGGGCAACATATGATTGTATAATTAGAAAACTGCCCACAGAAAACACTCTACATGTATATTGTGATGGGTCAGTAGCTAGGGATGGGAAGGCAGGATGTGGAGTCTTGATCAGGGAGTACACTGACATCGGCACTGTAGATACTGTTATTGGACGCCGCTTAACTGACAATGTCTCTTCAACGCAGGCTGAACTCCAAGGAGTTTTAGTAGGATTACAGGAAGTAGTCAAATGTGGTAAAAATGCGTGCTTCTTTATTGACAGCAGAGGAGCGTTAGAGTCTTTAAATAGCAGACGCCCAGTATATCAGAATATTGTGATAGAGAGTAGAGAGAATGTTAAGAAATTAGAAAAAACTGGGTATAAAGTAAGATTCATGTGGATCCCTTCACATGTGGGAATCCTGTTGAATGAGGTAGTTGATGACATAGCGAAAAGAGCCACTGAAAAACCTCTTGTTGATGTTATATGTCAGTTAACCTTGAAACAAATAAAAACAAGAATCAAGATGATCCAAGAGGGTGAAGAAATGATAAAGAGAATGGCAATGGTGGACAGTAGTAACACACTTAAGCATTATTCAATAATAAATACAAATTCGTCCTTCACCTATGGTAAAGGAAAGTCTACTTGGAAGGATTCAATTTACATGAGATTAAGATTAGGATACAAATATATCTGGCAATACGGTGTTGATGTCAGTGAAGAAGATAAGGAGTGTAAATTATGTGGTATGCCGCACGCCCACACCTTAGAACATTATGTATTAGAGTGTCAACTTATTGAAAACTATAGAAATAAGGAATTAAATAGTGTACCACATCAAATTGTTTGGATGTGTGATAATGGTATGATAGACAGTATACTTAGGAGCTACAAGAAATTTGCCCCAAGAGTGTGACGATTATATACTGTACTTGCTATATTAACCTGCAATATTAAATGGGATTCTTGTAATATGCTGTACTTACTATATTAACCTGCAATGTTAAATGGGATTCTTGTAATGTTATTTGTGTATTTGACTCACTGAATTTGTGCGCCCCTTGAGGGACTTGATGTAGAGGGGGGTAGAAATAGCCTAAGCTACTCTATCCCTTTGAGATGTATTTCTTGCTTATCTCAATAAACATACTTGAACTTGAACTTGATCCATAAAGGAGCTAAATGAATTGTGGGGTTCAGTCCCTTAGCTAAATGAATTGTGGGGTTCAGTCCCTGAGCCCATTATGTGCCTCTGTAACCCTTTCCACTACCGCCCACAAGATGGGTATGGGGTGCATAATAAATGAACTAAACTAACTAAAAACCATAAAGGAGGCAATCCGGCGGACATAAATAATTATAGACCAATATCAAATCTACCCATTCTATCAAAAATATTTGAAAAAATTATTTACAAACAGCTCTATTCCTACCTCGTAAAATTCGACATACTCAGCCCCTGCCAGTTTGGCTTCCGGTCCCAAAAGAGCACCAACGATGCAATCATTAGTCTCCTTGACGTAATCTACTCAGCCCTTGACAAAAATGAGTTTCCAATTGGACTCTTCATTGACCTAAGAAAAGCCTTTGATACTGTTAATCACAACTACCTCTTACTTAAACTTCAGCATTATGGAATCCGTGGCCTTGCCCTTGACTACATCCGATCCTATCTTAGTGACAGACACCAATATGTAACCATCAATGATACAACTTCTTCCACTCTACCAATTACCGTTGGAGTGCCACAGGGCAGTATCCTAGGACCTCTTCTATTTTTTATATATATAAATGATCTGCCTAATGTCTCTAATATTCTCAAACCTATATTGTTTGCTGATGATACTACCCTTATCTATTCAGACCTCAACCCACATACACTAAATAATGTTGTGAATAATGAAAATAAATACTACGAAGATAAATTTACCCAAATAAAGAGCAACATTAAAAAAACTTGGAGCACAATTTCACAAATCTTGGGATCAAAGAAGATTTTAAACAACAAACCAACACTCCTGTCAAATAACGATGGTCAGCTTTCAGCATCTGATTCTGCTATTTAGTTCAATAGGTTCTTCTCTTCCATTGGGTCATCCCTTGCAAATGATATTCCTTCTTCCAGTACTGAGGTTAAGGACTACCTTACAGGTAACTATCCACAGTCTCTGTACCTAAAGCCTACTAATTCCACTGATGTCAATGAGACAATCCTTTCCCTTAAAACCAAGTCTTGTGCCCTTGAGGAGATTCCGACATTAATTTACAAAAAAGCCTCCAGATCCTTAGCCCCTGCAATTACATTGCTCTTCAACAAGTCACTTGAACTCCAAACCTTCCCAGATATTCTAAAAAAAGTGAGAGTAACCCCTGTCCACAAATGTGGTGATCTCACTGATGTTAACAACTACAGACCTATTTCAATCCTGCCTAACTTATCAAAAATTTTTGAAAAACTAATCTACAAGCAGCTTTACTCTTATCTAGCCAAGCACAATATACTTAGCTCTTGCCAATATGGCTTCAGACCTAAAAAAAAAGCACTAACGATGCACTTATTAGTATGACTAACTTAATTCATGCAGCTCTTGATAAAAATGAGTTCCCTGTTGGGTTATTTGTTGACCTGCGTAAGGCTTTTGACACTGTGAACCACCAAAACCTTCTTCTTAAATTACATCATTATGGAGTCATAGGACTCTCCCTGCAATACCTCAAATCTTACCTTACTGACAGACTCCAGTATGTTTCTGTGAACAATTCAATTTCTCCTACCCTACCCATCAACATTGGTGTTCCTCAGGGCAGTATACTTGGCCCTCTCCTCTTTCTCATCTACATTAATGACCTTCCAAATGCCTCCCAACACCTTAGACCAATTCTATTTGCTGACGACACAACCTTCATTTACTCCAGTCCTGACCCCCTTGCTCTAAATGCCACAGTAAATACCGAGCTTAATAAAGTCCATCTTTGGCTAACTGCCAACAAACTCACCCTTAACATTGACAAAACTTTCTATATTCTGTTTGGCAATAAATCCTCTAATCAAATAAATCTCAAGATTAACAATACCCAAATTTGTAACAAATTAGATGGCAAATTCCTTGGCGTTCTCATTGATCACAAGCTTAATTTCCAGGGACACATTCTAAATATATCAAAAAAAGTTTCAAAAACTGTTGGCATTCTTTCTAAGATCAGATATTATGTACCCCGCCCTGCCCTGGTGACTCTCTATTACTCCCTCATCTATCCATATCTCAACTATGGTATTTGTGCTTGGGGTTCTACTACCCAAAATCATTTACGTCCTCTAATTACTCAACACAAAGCTGCTATTAGGACAATATCCAACTCTGGCCCCAGACATCACTCGGTACCCCTACTGAAATCTCTCAATATGTTAGATATTAAGTCACTGCACATTCTCTCATGTGTATTATACATATATAAAACGCTGAACTGTAATGCCAATCCTGACCTCAAAAGCTTCATTGAAAGCTGTAACAGAACCCATGAGCACCACACCAGAAATAAATACAGTTTTGATATTCCAAGAGTACGACTTAACCAAACTAGAAATGCTCTACAAATCAAGGGACCCAGAATGTGGAATGACCTTCCCAACCATGTTAAAGACTGTACCTCTCTCAACCAGTTTAAAATTAAAACTAAACACTACCTGATAAACTCCCTGTAACCTACCTTACCCCTCTATTGTCAACCCATGTCTTATTTTTTTTTTTTTTATTCAACGCTGTTTGTCTACATATTGTATTTGTGCTGCTTTTCAGTCATGTTCCCCCCTTTTTTGTACCTTTATTTGTATCTGTTCTCAAAACATTTTATTCTTTTTGTTCAATTAGTATTAAGTCTCCGTGGTGTAGTGGTAAGACACTCGCCTGGCGTTCCGCGAGCGCTATGTCATGGGTTCGTATCCTGGCCGAGGAGGATTTACTGGGCGCAATTCCTTAACTGTAGTCTCTGTTTAACGCAACAGTAAAATGTGTACTTGGATGAAAAAACGATTCTTCGCGGCGGGGATCGTATTCCAGGGACCTGCCCGAAACGCTACGCGTACTAGTGGCTGTACAAGAATGTAACAACTCTTGTATATATCTCAAAAAAAAAAAAAAAAAAAAAAAAAAAAAAGTTTTAGATATTAATGTTTTCTTGCCCGAAACGCATTGCGTAATAGTGGCTTTAGGCATTGTATGTACTAGCTCTATCTATAATTCGATCCACTTATGTAAAATCTCTCTATGTATGTACCTTTCCTGAATAAACATATTTATTTATTATTTATTTATAATTAAAATAGTCCACTTCTGGATGTCAACTAACAAACTAACATTAAACATCGAAAAGACTTACTACATCTTATTTGGAAGCAAATCATCAAATGCAATTCAGCTACAGATAGACAATATTAACACCAGTAATAAAAATGATGGCAAGTTTCTTGGCCTATTCCTAGACAAGAGACTCAACTTCAGCACCCACATACAACACATAACTAAGAAAGTCTCTAAAACAGTTGGTATACTCTCCAAAATCAGATATTATGTTCCTAACTCCGCTCTCCTCTCACTATATTATGCACTAATCTACCCCTATCTTAATTATGGTATCTGTGCATGGGGGTCTACCACTGCAAACCACCTTAAGCCCATCATCACGCAGCAAAAATCTGCTATCAGAATAATAACTAACTCAGCTTTTAGACAACATTCAGCTCCCTTGTTTAAATCTCTAAACTTGCTAAATATTAACTCCCTCCACACATTCTCTTGTGTCAACTACATTTACAAAACCCTGTTTTTAAATGCAAACCATGCTCTGAAACTCTCCCTGGATGGATGTAATAGGACCCATTATCACCACACCAGAAATAAATATCTCTTTGATATCCCCAGGGTCAAACTTAATCTGTGTAAACACTCTATGCAAATTAAGGGACCTAGTCTATGGAACTCACTCCCTAGTGAATTGAAAAACTGTAAAAGTTTTGCCTTATTTAAAAACAAAACCAAAAAGTACCTGATTTCATCTTCTTAGTTTCCTACACTGAGCTTTAAATTTGCTCTGTACCTAGTGTTACCCAATCTCCTAATCTCCTAATTTTTATGTATTTAACCCTACCAACCTTATCATTGTGTTCATTGCTGTCTTCTTTTATGTGCTAGCCATATGCTGTTTTGTGCCTACCAATTTTTGTCAACTACCATTCAAGCTGTCATTGCAATCAATCTTAGCTGCCTATGTGCTTTAATCCACTGTACCTACAATTTTCTCTATTTTTTTTTCTTGCCATGTATCTGTTATCATTTTTTTATAAATCTTGCAAGTATTTACCTACTTAAAATTTTCTTAGATTAAGGACCTGCCCGAAACGCTGCGCGTACTAGTGGCTTTACAAGACTGTAATTACCATTTTATGTATCCACACATTCCCAATGTACCTTCTTATATATGCATAAATAAATAAATAAATAATAAATAATGCCTAAAGCCACTATTACGCAAAGCATTTCGGGCAGGAAAAACATTAAAGGCTAAAACCTAATACTAATTGAGTTTAAAGTATAAAATGTGTTGAGAACAAATACAAATAAAAATAAAAAAGGAGGGAACATGGCTGAAAAAGCAGCACAAATACAATTAGGTCGACGAACAGCATTGCTTATAAAAACAGACATGTAATGGATACACCTCAAAAACTAACGTATTTATTAACCCTCTTAACAACCCCCCATATACATTAAATAACAATAACAATAATTACTTTACCACACTATCTTACTCTAAAAGCCTTGGTCCACATAGACAGGATACAATTGGTTTTACAATTAGGACAAGCTAGGGTAAAGTCTACTAGGCAAGGGACACTAGCAAGGACTCTAGGTAGCTTGGTACCACTTGAGCACACATGGTTCCACTGAGACCCCTTAGAGTAACTTAGCAATATAAACATTAGCGTAGCCTATACACATTACTACACACTTATGCCAGAAAACGAACATGCAGCACGGTACTTAGCTTAGTAAACTAGACACAGGATAAGGTAAGTGTTATAAAAGGTGGTGGGCTTGCTATGGGGGAACTGGTACTATTAAGGGGTAAGGGTAAGTAGAATACAGAGGTATCAAATATGGGAGAACTAAAAGGCCCGGCCCCCAAAATAAAATATCCACAGTAATAAATACTTGCTACTAAACCCGGTTAGTCTAGGGATGATCATTGTACTCCCACACAGGAACAAGGGATACTCTGTTCAAACTTATTTATTAACCCCTTAACAACCCCCCATACACAATCACACCAATAACAATATAATACTAACTTTACCACACAATCTTACGTTAAAAGCCTTGGTCCACATAGACAGGATACAAGGTTTTACACTGAAACAAGCTAGGGTAAAGCTCTACTATTGAAACACTTGAAGTTAGAGTCAGCTTAGGGTAGGGGACCACGTGTTTACACTGGGGTCCCCGTTAGCATAACAGGTGAGATAAACACTTACTACACCCCAGGTATACTACTCTACACATAGAACGATGGGTATGCCAGAAATATAACAAAAATGAGTTATGGAGTACTTAACCAAAATAAGACAGAAATATAGTCGCTGTATGCAAAGCAAACGGCGAAATTTCTGGGGACAAGAAGAAAACGTAATACCATATCTGTGACTAACCGTCCATGGTTGCGTGCGCATCACGCTGGGGTATTTAAGCGCGTCCAGGGGACTCGGCAACTCTTGCTGGCCGTCTCCCGGACGTTACACTACAAAACGATCCAGCAGCTGATGGCACAGCTGGTGGTGTTACAGCAGGGCATGCCCCTGGGGGCCAAGCAGAGCTGCCAATGTTGCGGCGGAGGTGGTCCCAGCCGATGCTCCAGCAGCTGAGGGCACAGCTGATGGTGTTCCAGCTATGAATGCCTCTGAGGGGCTAAGCACAGCTGATGTAGTTCCGGCTGATGTCCCAGCCGATGATCCAGCACGCCCTGGCACACCTGGTGGTGTCCCAGCTGTGCACGTTCCGGGGGGCCAAGCTCTGCTGCTGTTGTTCCGGCTGCTATGGTACCAGCCGATGTTCCAGCACCTGATGCCCTGAGGGGCTAAGCACAGCTGATGTAGTTCCGGCTGATGTCCCAGCCGATGATCCAGCACGCCCATGGCACACCTGGTGGTGTCCCAGCTGTGCACGACCCCGGGGGCCAAGCTCTGCTGCTGTTGTTCTGGCTGCTGTGGTACCAGCCGATGTTCCAGCACCTGATGCCACAGCTGGTGGCGTTCCGAGCTGATCATGCCCCTGGGGGCCAAGCTCAGCTGCTGTCGTTCCCGCTGACGTGGTCCCAGCCGACGATCCAGCGGCTGGCGGCACAGCTGGTGGTGTTATAGCAGAGCATGCCCCTGTGGGCCAAGCACAGCTGCCGATGTTACGCCGGAGGTGGTACCAGCCAACGATTCAGCAGCTGAGGGCACAGCTGGTGGTGTTCCTGCTATGATTGCCCATGGGGGGGCTATGCACAGCTGCCGTAGTTCCGGCTGATGTGGTACCAGCCGATGATCCAGCAGCTGATAGCACAGCTGGTGGCCAAGCTCGGCGGCGGGAGTTCCGACTGATGTGGTCCCAGCCGATGATCCCGCAGCTAATGGCACAGTTGGCGGTGATCCAGCTGAGCATGCCTTTGGGCCCAAGCGCGGCTGCTGTAGTCATGGCTGACCTGGCCACAACCAATGTTCCAGCAGCCACAGGCTCAGCTGGCAGTCTTCCAACAGAGGGTGCCCTAGTAATGAAATTTAATTAACCAGTCATTACGGTTATTGTAAAAAAAAAAATTTTTTGTTAATTATTTAACCATAAGGCTTATTCGTCATTATGATTTATTAATTACTACTATATTTGCTTATATGCTGCCGTGTCTCAGCAGCTGAAGGCCCAGCTGAGCACGCCCTTATATACATCCATTGTTTATGTGTATGTAAATTAATTACCGTATCTTATGCTCCGGAGGGCTCAGCTGGTGCTGTTGCAGCCGAGCTTGTCAGCCTCCCTCTTTATTCACGTACGTTTGCTGTTCCTCGCATTTTGTCATTCTTTATTCATTTCTAATTCTTGTATTATATATTGCCAGCTGGCGGTGAGTAGCTGAGCACGCCCCAGGGGAACGAGCCCAGCTGCTGAGGTCCCAGCCGATGCGTAGGCTCAGCTGGTGGCGTTGCAGCTGAGCATGCTCGGTCACCCAACTATTTATACACGACCGCCGTGTCTTTACACTTCGTCATTCTTTATATTCAAGCCCAGCTGCTGGGGTCCCACACGACGATCCAGGAGCCGTTGGCACAGCTGGTGGTGGTTCATCTGAGCATGCCCTTGGGGCTCTGCCAGCTCCTGATGTCCTGGCCGAACACTTTCTCGCAGCTAGGTACAGCTGGTGAGGCTGCAGATGGAGTGTCCTAAACGAGGATCTGCACGAGAGAAGGGATGAACGCAATTTCTAACCATTCTTAATATAATTTCATTACAGTTCTCATTCGTCTTATTGGGCGTAAGTGTTTCTGCAGTGCCATGCCACCTCACACCCCTCATACCTTGGCCTGTTGGCGTTCCTTGGTACCTCCCCGCTGCTTGGCGAGTCGGACTTCGCCACACTATATGCAGCCCTAGGCGCCCCCACAGTACTCCGGCTGCACTGTGCCCTAACATTGACTTATAATTTATATTACTTAATATAAATTGTGTGTATAAAAACATGTATTATAATACTTTTTAATTTTTAAAAAGTTTATTATATTTAAATCTATATTCTATTTATTTATATATTACTTATTGTATATATTATTATTTATTAAATTTATTTAATAATTTGTAATTTATATAAAATATTTATATGAATTATAAAATATAATTTTCATTAATAACTGCCGTGCCGGTGCGTATTAGTTACTTGACGCTGGCATTTACTCCTCTTAGTTACGACGGAGGAGGCGTCCGTTTGTCCCAGGAGTTGCACATATTGTATCTGACAGTACCACGCTAGGCGTTTCAGTTACTCCCCACTCAGTTATGCTTGGGGCTTCATCCACTTCCACCATTCCTGCCTTTCGCAACAGGTGTCGCATACAGTTGGCCCACACTCGCAGCCGCCAGTCAAATTATGGTGCGGATCCTATGTAACTGGGCCTCTGCCTTTTTGTTAACTCGGCACACCATCTCCTGCCCACCCTTACTGCTTTGATAATTCCAGATCCACGATCGAATGAGGACGAGGAAATCCTGTGATGATCGAGGAACACACGGCGTGGCCCGAAAGGCGGACCACGGCTCTCATGCCCCCGGGAGAGGTATCCTGGGTGACGAACTACCCGCTTCCAAACGGACACCTCCACTCAGCACCCGCGGGGCTCACCAGTGACAACAGCCGACACGGGGTCGACCCTGGGGAGTCGGCCTCGGAGAGGACAGCGCTTACATTCCCACACCCGCCCTGGGGCCAGACATCAGGTCTGGTCTCTGTGAGGGCGGGCTACTACGACGAAGAAAAACACGGGAACGACCAGTCATTCCCTGCGGCGACAAGCGCTTCCTACATGGAGTACAACCCCGGTGCTATGTACTCCACCCAGTCCACAGGCGGGGGGCTTCCCGCCTCCCCGCTCCTCGGCTCGTCAAGATGGTACTCCGACGGCCCTCCAAGCGAGCTGCGTCTCCTCGCAGCATCTGCCCAGTAGGCCCGGAAAGGTACCTTTTTCAGTCAGGATCATGTAAGACTGACTGTTTTTTATTGGTCTCTCCGGGCATACAGGCACGCTTACGGCCAAGGTACCGAGAAGGCATATGTACCCACTTTTGCAGCCAGCTTCCGCTCGCCCTTCGGGGGTGGGGGTTCCGCGCCGCTGGCCCTCACGGGATTGGGGGTGCTCCGACGGAACCCCCAAAGTGATAAGCCAAGAATACCAAGAACTGGAATTACCGCAGTCTAATTACAGATTTCACGGCAATTGAATTACATTAGCATGATAACGGCTATCCATTATTTGCTGTAAAATATTTTAGGCTCATTCACTATTCATTATGAGGCAGTATTTATTTATCCATTTAGTCGTTATAATTAGCCTATGCTTCTTCATGCAAGATCTTTTTAATAATCAGTTATGATTATTTTAATTTGTGATAAATTTCGTATTAATTACTTTGTAAGTAATTTATATAATAATTAATTTTGTAATTAATTTATAATTATTATTTTAAGTAATTAATTTATATAATAATAAATTAAGCCCCCACGTGGTGCGTTTTCTTCCAACCCACAGAAAAAAGCACTAAGAGGAAGGAGGAGCACGTCCTAACACCACAGTCAGCCAGCAGAGAAGAGCGAGGGCGTCTCTCCCTCCTCCTCCATGGGCTAATGCTGCCGGCAGACTCTTCAACTAATCATACCGGCGCCCGATACCAAGTTTACTCAGATTTACTTTACAAATGATTCGACAGTATTAGTAAACATAGTTGGTGCCTATTTATATTTAATAATCAACCCCAAGCTCAGTCTTTAATACTCTTTGAGAAACACGAATAGTTTTACGTCTGGCAGGGAAGATTACAAACAACTTCAGCTCTCGATGCGTCCCCTGCCATATTGTAGTTTAATAAGCTCAATTTTGACCTCTGGTTTCCATCTAAAGAAACCAGGGTCGTAACACTCCTCCCCCCTCCAGAGAAAAAAAAATGTGACTACTAGAATAGTAGTCATATTTTTTTTGTAAGAGTATACAGAGAATAAAAAGAAAATCTGTTATAAAATAAATGTGGGTTGTCTAGGGGAACTTGGTACTATTAAGGGGTAAGGGTAAGTAGACTAGAGGTATCAAGATATGGGAGAACAAAAGGCCCGGCCCCCAAAGTAAATTATTCACAATAATAAATGCTTGCTACTAAACCTGGTTAGTCTAGGAAATGATTATTGTACTCCCACACAGGAACAAGGGATACTCTGTTCAAACTTACTTATTTATTAACCCCTTAACACCCCCCATACACAATCTCACCAATAACACTTTAATACTAACTTTACCACCCAATCTTACGTTAAAAGCCTTGGTCCACGTAGACAGGATACAAGGTTTTACACTGAAAGCAAGCTAGGGTAAAGCTCTACTATAACACACTAGAGTCAGCCTAGGGTAGGGGACCACGTGGTACACTGGGACCCCTGTTAGCATAACAGGTACCAAAAACTTAAATATACTTACTACACCCCAGGTATACTACTCTACACATATAACGATAGGTATGCCAGACATATACAAACTGAGTAATGGAGTACTTAACCAACTAAGTCACAGAAAATAAAGAATTAAGAGGAAGGAGGAGAGCGCGTCCGAACAACACAGCCGCCAGCAGAGAGAAGACCGTCTCCGTCTCGAGCCCTCCTGCATGCGTGTGTGGTGCCGGGAAGAGCCCAATTGATCATACAGCTATACACATTAAAACATCTTCCCCTTATGCCTCATATTGCTACTTTCCTCATTCTACGGGTAGTTAAACTTATAACAATGTTACTTAATCCACAACAAGTTTAAGAGTCTACATGCTTTGTGAGCCACACAAATAATTATACTTCTGGCAGGGATGATTACAAACAGCTAACTCTCTCTATGCGTGCCCTGCCATATTGTCGTTAATAAGCTCAATTTTGACCTCTGGTTTCCATCTAAAGAACCCAGAGTCGTAACACTCCTCCCCCCTTCAGAGAAAAAAAAATGTGACTACTAGAATAGTAGTCATATTTTTTTGTAAGAGTATACAGAATAAAATGGACATCCATGACATAATAGAAAATCAACCAAACAACAATTTCTGTCAAAAAAAATTACAAGTGAATTCTCTGAAAGAAAAAAAACATACACAAAAACAGAACAAAAAAACAAAAGGAAGTAAATAAATTGGACACGGGATATTTAATGTCACAGGAGAACCTAAAAAAAAAAAACTAAAGCATGACATTTGGTATGGCTTCCTGCGGCTCAGATGAATGTTACTCAGGCAAGCGGGACAGAGCGTCGGCTATCACGTTGAGCCGGCCCGGTAGGTGGATAATAGATAGATTAAAGTCCTGTAGGTACAATGCCCACCTGAGGATGCGCTTATTTTTCTGCTTCATCTGATTCATGAAAACTAATGGGTTATGGTCCGTGTACACTTCCACTATATTACCTGTGAGGTACACTTCGAACTTTTTGCAAGTTAGCACAAGCGCCAACGCCTCTTTTTCTATCACCGAATAATTGCGCTGCGCCTTGTCAAATTTCACAGAGTAATAATATACTGGGTGTTCCACTTTATCATCCCCAGTTTGCAACAACACTGCACCAGCACCCGAGTCAGACGCGTCAACTTGAATTTTAAACGGACGGTCGAACCTTGGACTAGCAAGCACTGGGGCGGAAGCTAAGATCAATTTCAAGTTTTTAAATGCCTCTGCACAGTCCGATGACCACTTAAATTTAACGGCCTTCCGCAACAAATCTGTGAGAGGAGTGGCCACACTGGAAAAGTTCTGACAAAAGCGTCGGTAGTACGCACACATACCGATAAATCGTTGAATGTCCTTTTTAGACCTGAGCACTGGATAGTCCAGAATAGCACTAATTTTGTCTTGTCGAGGTAACACTTTTCCTTGGCCCACTTCATAACCGAGGTACGTCACTGTGCCTTGGCCAAAATGACACTTTTTAGCATTTAAGGTTAGATTTGCATGTTTCAACACTGTGAACAACTGGCGTAACCTAGCTATGTGGTCAGCCCAATTAATATCAAAGAGCACAATATCATCTAAATACGCCCGACAATTTGGCACATTAGCGAGCAAAGAGTTTATTAGCCTCTGGAACGTGGCAGGGGCATTACGCAAGCCGAATGGTAACACTTGATACTCAAACACACCTCGGGGGTCACAAACGCCGTTAGTGTTTAGCACGTTCAGTGAGAGGGATTTGATAGTACTCTCGATAGATCGAATTTCGATACGTACGTGGCGTTCCCGATTTCGTCGATACAGTCTCGAGACGGGCAACGGATAGGGTCCACTATGGTCACCTTGTTGAGCTGCCGATAATCGGTGCATAATCGCCAGGAGCCATCTGGTTTGGGGACCAAAAGGCGGCGAGCACCAAGAGCCCTGGCTCGGCTGATGAGGCCGTGCTGGAGCAAGAAGTCGACCTCCTTACGGACGATGGCCTTCCTTNCTGAAGAAGTTCCAGGGCCCCAGGCCCATTGCACTAACCAATGTTTCCATTTCCAGTGAGGGAGGGGATGATTGTTCTGGGGACCCAACTAATCTCATTCTCAATAATTCTAGTTCTGTGAATGCTGTGGAGGAGGGACTGTCCCATTTGCAGATGTCCCAACGTGACGAGGTGCAGTCGTTGCTTGACGAATTCTCCAGTCTGTTCGGGGAGGTCCCGACCCAGACTGATGCCATTTACCATGATGTCGAGTTGACGGACTACACCCCCATTCGCCTTCAACCCTATCGGATGAGTCCGGAAAAGAAGGCCATCGTCCGTAAGGAGGTCGACTTCTTGCTCCAGCACGGCCTCATCAGGCCGAGCCAGGGCTCTTGGTGCTCGCCCTGCCTTTTGGTCCCCAAACCAGATGGCTCCTGGCGATTATGCACCGATTATCGGCAGCTCAACAAGGCGACCATAGTGGACGCCTATCCGTTGCCACGTCTCGAGGACTGTATCGACGAAATCGGGAACGCCACGTATGTATCCAAGTTCGATCTATCGAGAGGGTACTATCAAATCCCTCTCACTGAACGTGCTAAACAACTAACGGCGTTTGTGACACCCGAGGGTGTGTTTGAGTATCAAGTGTTACCATTCGGCTTGCGTAATGCCCCTGCCACGTTCCAGAGGCTAATGAACTCTTTGCTCGCTAATGTGCCAAATTGTCGGGCGTATTTAGATGATATTGTGCTTTTTGATATTAATTGGGCTGACCACATAGCTAGGTTACGCCAGTTGTTCACCGTGTTGCAACATGCAAATCTAACCTTAAATGCTAAAAAGTGTCACTTTGGCCAAGGCACAGTGACGTACCTCGGTTATGAAGTGGGCCAAGGAAAAGTGTTACCTCGACAAGACAAAATTAGTGCTATTCTGGACTATCCAGTGCTCAGGTCTAAAAAGGACATTCAACGATTTATCGGTATGTGTGCGTACTACCGACGCTTTTGTCAGAACTTTTCCAGTGTGGCCACTCCTCTCACAGATTTGTTGCGGAAGGCCGTTAAATTTAAGTGGTCATCGGACTGTGCAGAGGCATTTAAAAACTTGAAATTGATCTTAGCTTCCGCCCCAGTGCTTGCTAGTCCAAGGTTCGACCGTCCGTTTAAAATTCAAGTTGACGCGTCTGACTCGGGTGCTGGTGCAGTGTTGTTGCAAACTGGGGATGATAAAGTGGACCACCCAGTATATTATTACTCTGTGAAATTTGACAAGGCGCAGCGCAATTATTCGGTGATAGAAAAAGAGGCGTTGGCGCTAGTGCTAACTTGCAAAAAGTTCGAAGTGTACCTCACAGGTAATATAGTAGAAGTGTACACGGACCATAACCCATTAGTTTTCATGAATCAGATGAAGCAGAAAAATAAACGCATCCTCAGGTGGGCATTGTACCTACAGGACTTTAATCTATCTATTATCCACCTACCGGGCCGGCTCAACGTGATAGCCGACGCTCTGTCCCGCTTGCCTGAGTAACATTCATCTGAGCCGCAGGAAGCCATACCAAATGTCATGCTTTAGTTATTTTTTTTTAGGTTCTCCTGTGACATTAAATATCCCGTGTCCAATTTATTTACTTCCTTTTTGTTTTTTGTTTTGTGTATGTTTTTCTTTCAGAGGATTCCCTTGTAATTTTTTTTGACAAATTGTTGTTTGGTTGATTTTCTATTATGTCATGGATGTCCATTTTATTCTGTATACTCTTACAAAAAAATATGACTACTATTCTAGTAGTCACATTTTTTTTTCTCTGAAGGGGGGAGGAGTGTTACGACTCTGGGTTCTTTAGAGGGAAACCAGAGGTCAAAATGTGAGCTTATTGAGCTACCATAGAGTAAAAACGCATTGCGAGTGGCATTTGTTGTATCTTCCCTGCCAGTCGTAAGACTATTCTTGTTTCTCAAAGAGTATTTAAAGATTGAGCTTGGGGTTGTTTATTAAATAATAAAATAGGCATCAACTATGTTTACTAATACTGTCTAATCATGTGTAAAGTAAACCTGAGTAAATTTAGTATCGGGCACCAGTATGATTAGTTGAACAGTCTGCTGGCAGCATAGCTTTCGGAGAGAGAGACGGGAGACGCTCTTCTTGGCTGACTGGTTGTGGTGGAAGGAAGTGCCTCTCCCTCCTCTTATTTATTTCTTCTGTATCTTCGTCTGGTTAAGTTTTCTTTGCTATTTTTGTGGTTATATTGTGGCATACCTATCGTTATATGTGTAGAGTAGTATACCTGGGGTGTAGTAAGTGTATTTACAAGTTTTTATATTACCTGCTATGCTAACAGGGGTCCCAGTGTTCCACGTGGTCCCCTACCCTAGGCTGTCTCTAGTGTGTTATAGTAGAGCTTTACCCTAGCTTGCTTTCAGTGTAAAACCTTGTATCCTGCCTATGTGGACCAAGGCTTTTAACGTAAGATTGGGTGGTAAAGTGAGTATTAAATTGTTATTGGTGAGATTGTGTATGGGGGGTGTTAAGGGGTTAATAAATAAGTAAGCTTGAACAGAGTATCCCTTGTTCCTGTGTGGGAGTACAATAATCATTTCCTAGACTAACCAGGTTTAGTAGCAAGCAATTATTATTGTGGATATTTTACTTTGGGGGCCGGGCCTTTTGTTCTCCCATATCTTGATACCTCTAGTCTTACCCTTACCCCTTAATAGTACCAAGTTCCCCATAGCAAGCCCACTATTGGTCTTAACAATAAGTATATTGAGTTTGGCTAGATAAGAGTAAAGCTGCATGTAGAATAGTTTTTCAAATATTTTTGACAAGTTTCGCAGGATTGATATAGGTCTGAAGTTGTTAACATCAGTGGGATCACCACATTTGTTGACAGGGGTTACTCTCGCTTTTTTGTAATATCTGGAAAGGTTTGGAGTTCAAGTGACTTATTGAAGAGCAGTGCAATAGCAGCAGCTAAAGATCTGGAGGCTTTTTTGTAAATTAAAGTTGGTATCTCCTCAAGGGCACTACAAAATACAAATATTTATTCAGATAAAGTACATACATACAAGGTGAAATACAAAAGTTGATGGATTTATAGATAGAGCTAGTACATACAATGCCTAAAGCCACTATTACGCAAAGCGTTTCGGGCAGGAAAAACACTAAGACTAAAACTTAATACTAACTTAGGATAAGTATAAATTGTGTTGTGAAAAAATCAGAAAAAATGAAAAAAATGAAGGGGGGGGGAAACATGGCAGAAGTTTAGTTTAGTTTTAGTTCATTTATTATGCACCCCATACCCATCTTGTGGGCGGTAGTGGAAATGGTTACAGAGGCACATAATGGGCTCAGGGACTGAACCGCACAATTCATTTAGCTAAGCAAGTTACAATCTTGATGAGCTAGTTACAAAATTCAATATAAGTCGTCACATCAACAATGCGTTCGAGATCGACCTCAAATACAGGTTCTAAATTAAGCAACTGACATATGTGGAGAGCAAGTGTCACAATTTATATGATTGTCCTGCACACCTCCCCCCATCCAGTGGGCAGCGGTGGATAGGTTACAATCACTCAGTTACTACCTACAGTTAGCAAACTGGGGATATTTGGCTAAAATTTCTGGTAGCAGATCATTTTGAATTAAATATTTACACATCGCTGGAACATTGGTTATAGAATTGTCTCTAAATTCACGTATCTTTTCGCTCTCCATCACATAGTGACGGAGGGTGTGCGAATGATTTTGTTGACACAGTTTACATTTGGTTAGGTCTACATCAACAGATAATGAGAATTCCCAGAGATACTTGTAACCGAGTCTAAGCCGAGCAGTAGTAACATCTAGAAGTCTGCTGATTTTATTGGATGATCCATAGATGTGTGGCTCCTCTTCCATGATAGTATGATGATAGATGGAATTACTGGTGTCAATTCACTTTTGTCTCAGATCTACAAGACCTTGTTGAAGTCGTTGAATATAACCTTGGATTGTCAATGAGCAATCTGAGAGCAGCAGTACACCGAGAACATTTCAGAAAAAAAAAATACAATTTGGTCAACAAACAGCATTGTTAAAAATCGTAGACATGGGTTGACATTTATCGGTGAAGTAGGTTACTTTGAGTAAATTAGGTGGTACTTAGTTTTTATCTTAAACTAGTTGGGAGAGGTACAGTCTTTAACATAATTGGGAAGGTCATTCCACATTCGAGGTCCCTTGATTTGTAAAGCACTTCTAGTTTGACTAAGTCGTACTCTTGGAATATTATATAGGTATTTGTTTCTGGTGTGGTGCTCATGGGATCTGTTACAACCTTCTAGGAAGCTTTTAACGTCAGGATTGACATTACAGTTCAGCGTTTTATATATATAAAATACACATGAGAGGATGTGCAGTGACTTAATATCTAACATATTCAGAGATTTGAGTAAGGGTACCGAGTGATGTCTGGGGCCAGAGTTAGAGATTGTCCTAATAGCAGCTTTGTGTTCAGTAATTAGAGGACGTAAATGATTTTGGGTAGTAGAACCCTAAGCACAAATACCATAGTTGAGATAAGGATAGATAAGAGAAGAATAGAGTGTCACCGGGGCAGGGCGAGGTACATTATATCTGATCTTAGAAAGAATGCAACACTTTTTTATTTATTTTTTTATATATTTAGAATGTGTCCCTGGAAATTCAGCTTGTGGTCAATGAGAACGCCAAGGAATTTGCCATCTATTTTGTTACAAATTTGGGTATTGTTAATCCTGAGATTTATTTGATTTGAGGATTTATTGCCAAACAAATTATAGAAAGCTTTGTCAATATTGAGGGTAACTTTGTTGGCAGTGAGCCAGTGATGGACTTTATATAGCTCAGTATTCACTGTGACATTTAGAGCAAGGGGGTCAGGACTGGAGTAAATGAAGGTCGTATCGTCAGCAAATAGAATTGGTTTCAAATGTTGGGAGGCATTTGGGAGGTCATTAATGTAGATGAGAAAAAGGAGAGGGCCAAGTATGCTGCCCTGGGGAACACCAATGTTGATGGGTAGGGTGGGAGAAATTGAATTATTCACAGAAACATATTGGAGCCTGTCAGTAAGGTAAGACTTAAGGTACTGCAGGGAGTGACCTCTGACTCCATAATGTTGTAATTTAAGAAGAAGGTTTTGGTGGTTGACAGTGTCAAAAGCCTTACGCAGGTCCACAAATAACCCAATAGGGAACTCATTTTTATCAAGAGCTGCATGTACCAAGACAATCATACAAATAAGTGCATCGTTAGTGCTTTTTGGGGGTCTGAAGCCATATTAACAAGAGCTAAGTATAATGTGTTTGGCTAGATAAGAGTAAAGCTGCTTGTAGATAAGTTTTTCAAATATTTTAAACAAGTTTGGCAGTTTTTCAAAAATTTTTGATAATTTAGGCAGGATTGAAATAGGTCTGAAGTTGTTAACATCAGTGGGATCACCACATTTGTGGACAGGGGTTACTCTCGCTTTTTTAGAATATCTGGAAAGGTTTGGAGTTCAAGTGACTTGTTGAAGAGCAATGCAATGGCAGGAGCCAATAATCTGGAGGCTTTTTTGTAAATAAGAGTTGGTATCTCCTCAAGGGCACTAGACTTGGTTTTAAGGGAAAGGATTATGCCAGTAACTTTTGCCTTATTTAAAAGCAAAACCAAAAACTACCTAATTTCATGTTCTTAGTTTCCTACGCTGAGCTTTAAATTTGCTCTGTATCTAGTGCTACCCAATCTCCCAATTTTTATGTACTTAACCCAAACAACCTTATAATTGTGTTCTTTGCTGTTTTCTTTTATGTGCTAGCCATATGTTGTATTGTGCCTACCAATTTTGTCAACTACCATACAAGCTGTCATTGCAATCAATCTGAGCTACTTATGTGCTTTAATATGCCTACAATTTTCTCTCATCTTTTTTTTCTTGCCTTGTAACTGCTATCATTTTTTATAAATTTTGCAAGTATTTACCTACTTAAAATTTTCTTAGATTAAGGACCTGCCCGAAACGCTGCGCGTATTAGTGGCTTTACAAGACTGTAATTACCATATTATGTATCCTCACAATCCCAATGTACCTTCTTGTATATATATAAATAAATAATTTATATATATACTGCCATATACTGCAGGTATGTTGACGACATTTTTACACAGGTACCTGACATCAGACATCTGCAGCAGCTGAAAGAGGCATTTGAGCGGAAATCTGTGTTGTGTTTCACTTACGAGATGGAGAAGGATGGGAAGCTGCCCTCTCTAGATGTAACAGTCATGGAAAGGAGCGGAGGTTTCCACACTGCAGTCTACACTAAGGAAACAAACATAGGAATGTGCCTCAATGCCAACAGTGACTGCCCAGACTGGTACAAGAGGAGTGTTGTTAATGCTTATTGAAAAGCTAATCTACAAACAGCATTACTCTTATCTAGCCAAACACAATATACTTAGCTCTTGTCAATATGGCTTCAGACCCAAAAAAAGCACTAACGATGCACTTATTAGTATGATTAACTTGATTCATGCAGCTCTTGATAAAAATGAGTTCCCTGTTGGGTTATTTGTGGACCTGCGTAAGGCTTTTGACACTGTCAACCACCAAAACCTTCTTCTTAAATTACAACATTATGGAGTCAGAGGTCACTCCCTGCAGTACCTTAAGTCTTACCTTACTGACAGGCTCCAATATGTTTCTGTGAATAATTCAATTTCTCCCACCCTACCCATCAACATCGGTGTTCCTCAGGGCAGCATACTTGGCCCTCTCCTCTTTCTCATCTACATTAATGACCTTCCAAATGCCACCCAACACCTCAAACCAATTCTTTTTGCTGACGACACGACCTTCATTTACTCCAGTCCTGACCCCCTTGCTCTAAATGCCACAGTAAATACTGAGCTAAATAAAGTCCATCTTTGGCTAACTGCCAACAAACTCACCCTTAACATTGATAAAACTTTCTATATTCTGTTTGGCAATAAATCCTCTAATAAAATAAATCTCAAAATTAACAATACCCAAATTTGTAACAAATTAGATGGTAAGTTCCTTGGCGTTCTCATTGACCACAAGCTGAATTTCCAGGGACACATTCTAAATATATCAAAAAAAGTTTCAAAAACTGTTGGCATTCTCTCTAAGATCAGATATTATGTACCCCGACCTGCCCTGGTGACTCTCTATTACTCCCTCATCTATCCATATCTCAACTATGGTATTTGTGCTTGGGGTTCTACTACCCAAAATCATTTACGTCCTCTAATTACTCAACACAAAGCTGCTATTAGGACAATATCCAACTCTGCCCCAGACATCACTCGGTACCCCTACTCAAATCTCTGAATATGTTAGATATTAAGTCACTGCACATTCTCTCATGTGTATCATACATATATAAAACGCTGAACTGTAATGCCAATCCTGAACTCAAAAGCTTCATTGCTGGTTGTAACAGAACCCATGAGCACCACACCAGAAATAAATACAGTTTTGATATTCCAAGAGTATGGCTTAATCAAACTAGAAATGCTCTACAAATCAAGGGACCCAGAATGTGGAATGACCTCCCCAACCATGTTAAAGACTGTACCTCTCTCAACCAGTTTAAGATTAAAACTAAACACTACCTAATAAATTCCCTGTAACCTACCTTACCCCTCTATTGTCAACCCATGTCTGATATTTTTTTTTTAAATCAATGCTGTTTGTCAACATTTTGTATTTGTGCTGCTTTTTCAGTCATGTTCCCCCTTTTTCTCATCGTTATTTGTATTTGTTCTCAACACATTTTATTCTTTATGCTCAATTAGTATTAAGTTCTAGATATTAATGTTTTTCCTGCCCGAAACGCATTGCGTAATAGTGGCTTTAGGCATTGTATGTACTAGCTCTATCTATAATTCGATCCATTAATGTAACCTCACTTGGATGTATATACCTTACCTGAATAAACATATTTATATTTATTTATATTTATGTCTACCGTGCTCTCAGCCACAGCTCAGGATGGAAGCTAGTCGATGAAGAACTCTGTAAGGTAAGGCAGGTCCTAGTCAACAACGGCTTCTCCAATGGTTTCGTTGAAGACATCATAAGAAGGAAGGTGAAACGCCATGCAACCTCTGAAGAGACAACTAACACGACACCTAAATAAATAAATAAATAAATAAATATGTTTATTCAGGTAAGGTCTCCGTGGTGTAGTGGTAAGACACTCGCCTGGCGTTCCACGAGCGCTATGTCATGGGTTCGTATCCTGGCCGGGGAGGATTTACTGGGCGCAAATCCTTAACTGTAGCCTCTGTTTAACGCAACAGTATAATGTGTACTTGGATGAAAAAACGATTCATCGCGGCGGGGATCGTATTCCAGGGACCTGTCCGAAACGCTACGCGTACTAGTGGCTGTACAAGAATGAAACAACTCTTGTATATATCTCAAAAAAAGGTACATACATACAAGTGAATTTTACATAAATTGATCGATTTATAGATAGGGCTAGTACATACAATGCCTAAAGCCACTATTACGTAAAGCGTTTCGGGCATGAAAAACTTAAATGACTAAGGCTTAATACTAATTGAGCATAAGGAATAAAATGAGTTGAGAACAAAAAAATAAAAAAAAGTTAAGAAGGGGGGAACATGGCTGAAAAAGCAGCACAAATACAATTTGGTCCACAAACAGCGTCATTTAAAAAAAAACAGACATTGGTTGACAGTAGAGGGGGTAAGGTAGGTTACAGGGAATTTATTTGGTATAGCTTCGTTTTTATCTTAAACTGGTTGAGAGAGGTACAGTCTTTAACATGGTTGGGAAGGTCATTCCACATTCTGGGGTCCCCTGATTTGTAGAGCATTTCTAGTTTGATTAAGTCGTACTCTAGGAATATCAAAACTGTATTTATTTCTGGTGTGGTGCTCATGGGTTCTGTTACAACCTTCAATGAAGCTTTTGAGGTCAGGATTGGCATTACAGTTCAGCGTTTTATATATGTATAATACACATGAGAGAATGTGCAGTGAGTTAATATCTAACATATTCAGAGATTTGAGTAGGGGTACCGAGTGATGTCTGCGGCCAGAGTTGGATATTGTCCTAATAGCAGCTTTGTGTTGAGTGATTAGAGGACGTAAATGATTTTGGGTAGTAGAACCCCAAGCACAAATACCATAGTTGAGATATGGATAGATGAGGGAGCAATAGAGAGTCACCAGGGCAGGGCGGGTACATGATATCTGATCTTAGAAAGAATGCCAACAGTTTTGAAACTTTTTTTTATATATTTAGAATGTGTCCCTGGAAATTATGCTTGTGGTCAATGAGAATGCCAAGGAATTTGCCATCTAATTTGTTACAAATTTGGGTATTGTTTATTTTATTTATTTTAACTTAATAATACACAGGACATAAACTTATTAACTAACTTTAACTATTTAACTATTCTCTATAAAACTCTAAGCCTCTACAACACTCACTGTCCCCTCCTTACCAAACAAGTAACTGATAAAAGAAAAAATAACCCGTGGCTCATAAGTGGCATAACTAAATCAATCAACAAAAAACATGAATATGAAAAGAAATTTAGGATTGGCCTAGTTACAAAGGAAGTAGTTAAAAGGTACTCATCAGTGCTTACCAGTATCATAAGAAAAGCTAAAACTTCACATTATGAGACTAGATTCAAAGAAGCAAAAGGCAACATAAAAAGCACATGGAATACCATCTCTAATATCCTAGGAACCAAACAACACTCCCACAACCAGATAACACTCTCTAAGGATGGCCTTACACCGTCAACTGATTTAGAAATGGCGAATGAATTAATAGCTTCTTTTCATCGGTTGGTGCTAACCTTGCAAGAAAAATCCCACAGACTCAGACACATATCAACACATATCTCTCAGGCAGCTATCCAAACTCTCTTCTCCTTTCACCATTCAGCCAGACAGATGTTGTGGCCATCATACACTCACTAAAAACCAAAGCTGGGAACATCAGTGAAATCCCATCCATTGTATACAAGAGCGCCTCCCATGCCCTTGCGCCACCTATAGCTCTGCTGTTCAACAAATCCCTTGAGTGTCATACCTTCCCTGATATCCTAAAAAAAACAAGAGTAATGCCAGTTCATAAAAGAGGTAATCCGGCAGACATAAACAATTATAGACCAATATCAAACCTACCATACTATCAAAAATATTTGAAAAAATTATCTACAAACAGCTCTACTCCTATCTCGTAAAATTCGACATTCTTAGCCCCTGTCAATTTGGCTTCCGCTCCCAAAAGAGTACCAACGATGCAATTATTAGTCCCTTGATAATTTTACTCAGCCCTTGACAAAAATGAGTTTCAGATTGGACTCTTCATAGACTTGAGAGAGGCCTTTGATACTGTTAATCACAATTACCTCTTACGTAAACACCATCATTATGAAATCCGAGGCCATTCACTGGACTATATCCAATCCTATCATAGTGATAGACAGCAAGTGTAACCATCATTAATATAACCTCTCCCACTCTACCAATAAATGTTGGAGTGCCACAGGGAAGAAGTATTTGGGACTCCTATTTCTTATATACATTGATCTGCCTAATATCTCTAACATTCTGAAACCACTGTATATTGTTTGCTGATGATACTACCCTCATCTACTCTAACCCCAATTCACATACACTAAATAATGTTGGTAATAATGGACTAAAAAAAGTTCAGTTATAGATGTCAACCAACAAACTAACACTTAACATAGAAAAGACTTACTACATCTTATTTGGAAGCAAATCTACAAATGCAATTCAACTTCAGATAGACAATGTAAACATTAGCAATAAAATGATGGAAAGTTCTTGGCCTATTCCTAGACAAGAGACTCAACGTCAGTACCACATACAACACATAACTAAGAAAGTCTCTAAAACAGTTGGTATACTCTCCAAAATCAGATATTATGTACCTAACTCTGCTCTCATCTCTCTATATTATGCACTAATCTATCCGTATCTTAATTATGGCATCTGTGCATGGGGTTCAACCGCTGCAAACCACCTCAAGTCAATCATCACTCAGCAAAAATCTGCTATCAGAATAATAACAAATTCTGCTTTCAGACAACACTCAGCCCCCTTGTTTAACTCCCTAAACATGCTAAACATAATCTCACTCCACAAATTCTCTTGTGTCAATTACATTTACAAAACCCTGTTCTTAAATGCAAATCCTGCTCTGAAACTCTCCCTGGACAGATGTAATTGGACCCATTATCACCACACCAGAAATAAATATCTCTTGATATCCCGAGTCAAACTTAATCTGTGTAAACACTCTATGCAAGTAAAGGGACCCGGTCTATGGAACTTACTCCCTAGTGAACTGAAAAGCTGTCCAACTTTTGCGTCATTCAAAAAACAAACTAAAAAGTACCTAATTTCATCTTCTCATGTTTTTACCTCTGTTACGACTCTGGGTTCTTTAGATGGAAACCAGAGGTCAAAATTGAGCTTATTAAACGACAATATGGCAGGGCAGCATAGAGAGATGTATGTAGCGTTTGTAATCATCCCTGCCAGAAGTACGACTATTCGTGTGGCTCACAAAGCATTTAGACTCTTAAACTTGTTGTGGATTAAGTAACATTGTTATAAGTTAACTACCCATTAGAGTGAGGAAAGTAGCAATATGAGGCATAAGGGGAAGATGTTTTAATGTGTGTAGCTGTATGATCAATTGGGCTCTTCCCGGCACACACACGCATGCGGCAGGGCTCGAGACTGAGACGGTCTTCTCTGCTGACTGCCGTGCTGTTCGGACGCGCTCTCCTCCTTCCTCTTAATTCTTATTTCTGGACTTAGTTGGTTAAGTACTCCATTACTCAGTTTGTATATGTCTGGCATACCTATCGTTATATGTGTAGAGTAGTATACCTGGGGTGTAGTAAGTGTTTATTTAAGTTTTATATTACCTGTTATGCTAACAGGGGTCCCAGTGTACCACGTGGGCCCCTACCCTAAGCTGACTCCAGTGTGTTATAGTAGAGCTTTACCCTAGCTTGCTTTCAGTGTAAAACCTTGTATCCTGTCTAGGTGGACCAAGGCTTTTAACGTAAGATTGTGTGGTAAAGTTAGTATTAAATTGTTATGGTGTGATTGTGTATGGGGGGTGTTAAGGGGTTAATAAATAAGTAAGTTTGAACAGAGTATCCCTTATTCCTGTGTGGGAGTACAATGATCATTTCCTAGACTACCGGGTTTAGTAGCAAGCATTTATTACTGTGGATATTTATTTTGGGGGCGGGCCTTTTGATTCTCCCTATCTTGATACCTCTATTCTACTTACCCTTACCCCTTAATTGTACCAGTTTCCCCATAGTCAACCACAATTTTTTTATAACAAGTGGTGACCAGTCCGGGAAGAACTGTTATTATTGTAAAAAATTGATCTTTGAATGCCAAAACTAAAAAATTCTTGTTTCCGCAGAACGGTTGTATGCTAGCCTAGGGTCCAGCTCACCTGGCGTAGGACATTCATTGCACTGACTGACACCCAACTGGATCTCTTCACGATTAAGGTTAGTGTGGGCTTGGTTAGGGGCCGTTGCAAATTTTTGTTTTTTTTTCCAATTTTAATTTTAAATTTTTCTGTGGTAGGAGCTAAAATTTTTAGTGATGTCTGACATGCAGAGACTGGCAGAGGAGCCTTCATTGGGGAAATAAAGAAACTTACCAAGTCTAATTAGTATTGTTAGCAAGGAATTGGTCTAGAATTAAATGCCGCAAATAAAAAGTGGATCTTGTTGAATGAAATACTACAACATTGTATCGATGAAGGACTATTGGCAGAGGATACTCCTTTATGCCAGCTAGCCAAACAGAAAGTGCAGCTCATACAGAGAGAGAGTTAGCTCTAGAGTTAGCAAGAATAAAATTAGAGGAGCAAAGACTCAAAACCGAGGAGGCTAGAATTAGATCGACTGCCCCTAGACCTCCACCTGCCTGGGATTCAAAACCCCAGGCATTATGAGAAGAAGCATAACTTGCCTGATTTTCAGAGTCGGATCCTGAAAGGTTTTTCAACCATTTTCAGAGATTGGCCTGTCCATGACCTGGCCAAAAGGAAGAGTGGGTGAAAATCCTACAGGGAAGACTCAGGGTAAAGCCCAAGATATTTTTATTAATATGCCTGACGACGAGTGTTTTGAATATGATAAAGTCAGGGAACGAATTTTGAGGGCGTATGAAATTACTCCTGAAGCTACCCGCCAAGCTTAGCAACCAGCCTCCTACACAAACCAACCGTTCACGGAATTCGCGACTGATCAAAGTAAGGCTTTGTTTGATAAATGGATTCGCTCGGCTAAAGCCGAAACATTCGAGGCATTGAAAGACCTAGTTTTAAAGGAACAATTTATGATAGTATGCCAGACATGGAGCTCAGTATTTAAGAGGAAGGGTAGAGTTAATCTAAAATAGGGGATTTGGCCAAGATGGCAGAAAACTACCAGTTGGCGGGCCAAAAGGCCCATATAAAAATAATTTTACCCCACAGAGTAGCAAAACTTCTACCCACAGCCAGTCCAGACCAGCTCATTCTAAACCTTTTACCTAATGCACCTTCTGTTTCAGACATAACTAACCTGTTAAATGTCTACCTCCACGACACTAAAGTGAACCGAAGGGTAATTCGGTTAGTACGTCTCTTCTCCCCGACGTTCTGTGGTCATTGTAAAAGTTCAACCCACCATATTAGCCGTTGTTGGCAACTGTACCCGGAAAAAAGAACCAATGCTCTCGTTGTGACACAGGGCTTGAGGCCTTCTGAAGGGTTAGGGAGTAAGACTCCAACCCACGTGGTTGGACCTGCTTACCCCATTCTTATCGAAAGGGAGACTACTTTTGTCTGAGGGTTCTTCCTGGAGGGACGTGGATCTTCCGAGACACCGGTGCCATCCAGACTTAAGTTTAGAGAGTGTTTTGCAAGGTGCCAATACTCTCGACACTGGAGAGGTGGTACTGGTCGAGGGTGTCACTAGTGATACTTGAGCAGTACCCTCCGTAAGGTTACCCTGGAATCTGATTTCCACAAGGGTATTTGTACAGTCGGAGTCACTTCGTACCTACCTTTCCCTAATGTTGATGTAATATTGGGTAATGATTTAGCAGGCGGGGATAAGGTAGGGGACTCCAGACTGCCTGTTATGTTGCCTACCCAAAGGTTTGCTGGATTCACCCACCGCAGATGATAATGTTGTGTACCTGCGTGCGTGG
>WNGS01130467.1:0-15659 GCA_020271785.1 Procambarus virginalis
CAGTATTTTCAGGATGTTTCTTCGAGCTTTGAGGGTATGCAGCCCTTAGTTTTTTGATGAAGAGATAGCTAAAATATGAAATTGGGAAAAGTTTACAGTACCCTAAGATGTTTTTGGATTGTACATTTGGGAATGCTAAACGTACGTTTTATATAATGTCTCCAAAGCGAAACCAGAAAATAGAAACTCCTCGGTGGTACCTTATGCGATGGATTTGAGAAACTTTCCCTAGTTTTTAAGACCCTTAATATCAATTTGGTGTTCACAAATAATACGATCAAGTCTAATTTAATAAAAACTCCCCTGGTACAGCAGGTTGTGTGTATTCGATTCCCTGCAATGATTGTGAGTCTGTGTACCTTGGACAAACAGGAAAATCCTTACAATTGCGTATGTCCCAACATGCGTATAGTAAAAAACTGCCCAAACGTCTAATGCTTTGTATCTACATACAAGTTTGTGTGTTCACACTATTAATTGGGATGGGGCTAAAAGCATTGTCAATTGCAATGGCTTTGTGGAACGGAATTTAATCGAGTCTGCGCTAATTAGTCAATGTACAAATCTTCTCAATGTTAGTACTGGTATGTACAAACTTGACCCAGTTTTAAGTTACAATATTACACAACAGTTTAAGAAACACTCTTAAATTGAGGCATACAATGTTTCATTACAATTGTTTATTCATTTATAGTGTGTTCATGAGGCTTTTTCCTTAATCTTTCATCCTTAATTCTCTGACCGCTTAATCCTCTTTGTCCCTTCCTGTTTCTGGTAATCCTTTCCTAGGGATGGGTTGGTCAGGTCTAGGTGGTGACCTGTATCTTCTTTCTCCTGTCCTCAGTCAGTCTGGTGTTGACAAGGCCTTGAGAAGCCAAAACGTTCACCCCCCTTTCTCCAATTCTTTGGTTTTCCGCATATATTATCGATATATATATATATATATATATATATATATATATAATATAGATATATATATATATATATATATATATATATATATATATATCTATATATATATATATATATATATATATATATATATAATTATATATATATATATATATTATATATATATATCTATATATTGGTAGCAGTCTTTCCTGTAGACATATATTATTAAATATGACCGAAAAAGTGAGATTAATAATTCTAACACGAATTTTCTCAATATTTCTTGTGTTTCTTTTCACTGTTGATGGTAATTGAAAAATCAATTCTCCAAAATTCATTTTTATTTCTAGTCTGACGCAACACTTGAACGCGTTTCATAATAACTTATTACATTTCAAAGACTTTTAGTTAACACTCACACAACTATAACCTGCAAACACTAAACAGAGTTCTTACTTATGTTTTGTTTTAAACAGCTTTCATTCTATACCAGCATTTTGGGTGAGGTGATATGTTACAACAGTTTTGGATGAGGTGAACAAAACTTTCAAAACAGGACAAAACACGAATCAATGGGTACTAATTGGGTAAATTGAAGGTAAGAATGGAAGTAACTGCAGAGGGCCTATTGGCCCATATTTCTTGATGCTTCAATATTGTAGCGGAGTCTTGAAGTGGGTAGAATATAGTTGTGCATTAATTGGCTGTTGATTGCTGGTGTTGACTTCTTGATGTGTAGTGCCTCGCAGTTGTCAAGCCGCCTGCTATCACTGTATCCATCGATGATTTCTGTGTTGTTTGCTAAGATTTCTCTGGTGATGGTCTGGTTGTGGGAAGAGATTATATGTTCCTTAATGGAGCCCTGTTGCTTATGCATCGTTAATCGCCTGGAAAGAGATGTTGTTGTCTTGCCTATATACTGAGTTCTTTGAGGCTTACAGTCCCCAAGTGGGCATTTGAAGGCATAGACGACGTTGGTCTCTTTTAAAGCGTTCTGCTTTGTGTCTGGAGAGTTTCTCAGGAGTAGGCTGGCCGTTTTTTTGGTTTTATAGTAAATCGTCAGTTGTATCTTCTGATTTTTGTCTGTAGGGATAACGTTTCTATTAACAATATCTTTCAGGACCCTTTCTTCCGTTTTATGAGCTGTGGAAAAGAAGTTCCTGTAAAATAGTCTGATAGGGGGTATAGGTGTTGTGTTAGTTGTCTCTTCAGTGGTTGCATGGCGTTTCGAGATAGCTGCCCCAAACCCCACGTCAACATCGACTCCACCACCTAACACCGGGGCAGAAACCAGCAGGGAATCAACACACGGTTCAGCACGTGGAGACAGGTCCAGGGCCGACAGTGGGGGAAAAGCCTCCTCCTGGAAGAGGTTAACAGGGGTGACCCGGCACTCCTCACACCCCGCAGCCAGGTGACCTGGTTGGCCACACCTGATACAAGTCCGAGGTTGTCCTGCGTGAAAAACACGAATCGGGAACCCCGACAGCATGATGGAGGACGGTACAGGATTCCGGAGGCGCGCGCATGGCGAGAGTGTGGGTCCCACACGGGAACCCCTTCCATCTCCCGGTAGGGACGGCATTCATCGCCACATGTAGGACCCGCCCAAACTGGGCAAAGTACCGACGTAGGAGATCCTCATGGAACTCAAAAGGCATTCCGTGCACTGCCACATACGTCGTGGCTCCACAACGATCCGAGAGGGTCACCGACCCACCATCTCCAGGAAGATCGAATGAGCACCCATCATAGCGCGTGACGAGACCTTGAAAAATCGCCGGGAAGCTGAACTTGACAATCGCCCACTGTTCGGCAAGCAGCTGCACACCACATACAGACTCCACTGGGACATGTAGCATATCAATCATTACCACCTCCACAGCGTGGTAGGAAGCAATCCCAGAGAACTCCAGGCCAATGGATGCCTGCCTGGTCACAGGGGGGCACAGGCACCCCCCCCCCATCATTGCAGACCGTCACGGCCCCAAGGGCCTCTCAGCAAAAAACACGGGACACAAGCCACGTCAGCAGCGACACCCAGGTCCTCACTCTTCGCCGGGTCGAGAACAACTGCAGTGGCCGGACGGAACAACCGTACCACACGACAGCTGAAGCAGTTCTCCTTGCAGTAAAGGTGGTGTTGTCCATGTTGCAGGATCATCAGGGGCTGGAGCCAATGTTGCAGGAAGCAAGTCACCTAGTACAATGACGGTTGACAGTCCATTTGCAGACAGTATGCTGTTGATGGTCTTTGCAGTCCTGCTGTGGTTTGATCCTGCAATCCTTCCCGTTAGGTGAAATAGTTCAGTAGTCGTACTGTAATCATTCACAAGCCCTGACTGGTGAAGGTTGTGGCAGGGTTGGTGGTGGAGGCGGACCCTGGATGTGGCTTCCTGGAGAATTAGGTTGTTGGACAGTGACGCCACTGTCTTGTAAGACTTGATTGGTTGTGAGACGTCGCTGGAGGACTGGTAGTTGAAGCCTGGCGGGCAACAGACATTTTATTGATCTCTTCCTGCTTCTGGACTCTTTGGTCTCTTCCTGCTTCTGGACTCTTTGGTCTTCTCCTGCTTCTGGACTCTTTGGTCTCTTCCTGCTTCTGGACTCGTTGGTCTCTTCCTGCTTCTGGACTCTTTAATCTCTTCCCGCTTCTGGACTCTTTGGTCTCTTCCTACTTCTGGACTCTTTGGTCTCTTCCTATTTCTGGACTCTTTGGTCTCTTCTTGCTTCTGGACTCTTTGGTATCTTCCTGCTTCTGGACTCTTTGGTCTCTTCCCGCTTCTGGACTCTTTGGTCTCTTCCTACTTCTGGACTCTTTGGTATCTTCCTACTTCTGGACTCTTTGGTCTTTTCCTGCTTCTGGACTCTTTGGTCTCTTCCTACTTCTGGACTCTTTGGTCTCTTCTTGCTTCTGGACTCTTTGGTATCTTCCTGCTTCTGGACTCTTTGGTCTCTTCCTGCTTCTGGACTCTTTGGTCTCCTCCTGCTTCTGGACTTTTTGGTCTCTTCCTGCTTCTGGACTCTTTGGTCTCTTGCTGCTTCTGGACTCTTTGGTCTCTTCCTGCTTCTGGACTCTTTGGTCTCTTGCTGCTTCTGGACTCTTTGGTCTCTTCCTGCTTCTGGACTCTTTGGTCTCCTCCTGCTTCTGGACTCTTTGGTCTCCTCCTGCTTCTGGACTCTTTGGTCTCTTCCTGCTTCTGGACTCTTTGGTCTCTTGCTGCTTCTGGACTCTTTGGTCTCTTCCTGCTTCTGGACTCTTTGGTCTCTTGCTGCTTCTGGACACTTTGGTCTCTTCCTGCTTCTGGACTCTTTGGTCTCTTCCTGCTTCTGGACTCTTTGGTCTCTTCCTGCTTCTGGACTCTTTGGTTTAAACATTAGGGTTTCCATTACCGGGAATATGAAACCTCAACGGATTGTCGAGGTTTCCCTAGGACCCAGATCATCCTGTCTGATCAGACAGTCAGGGGAAATGATGATGTGTTCCAGCAGAGATATACATCGTTTGTGGAGTACATTTCAGTCCCCCGTAGTGATGGTCGAGGGAGCAGACGCTACACTTCCCTGCAGGCAGTGTACACTACCAGGTGTACTGGTAATATTTGCAGCCTTGTCGAAGTGGATGAACCTCTCTCCCTCATTACATGCCTTAGTGGGGTGAATATACCAATGTATCTGAATCAGTTGTCTTCATCAGCAGAGTTGAAGGTGAGTTTCACTGTTGATCGCTAGCTTCATTCACAGTTATTTTTCCAGCAACCCCAGTTAGTGCAGTTTTGTGTGCTGATGCTCTCGATGATGTCGACTATAGGTTGGTGGGTAATCAAGATGCTTATACACCGACCAAAAACGCCGTCACTACCAAGTATCGTGGAGGTGGAAGAGAGTGCCTCTGAAGAGCATTATCACTAGAGAATAGGGGGCAGGGCTCGATTGTCATTTTCTTTTATGTCAATCGGAGCAACACCAGTGATGCTACCAAGAGTATGAAATATCTCCGTCCAGGTAATGGTCTGGGTCCTCGGAACTGCAACATAATCTTGTAAAGCATGGTACCTGTTGACATGCACCATAAGCGAGAGCTAAAGACTTAGCAGTTCAACTGGTATACTCACAATGGCCCTCAGTACCGATGAAATAATGCTCCTCACACTCTGTAAGGCTTGCCTGCTCGCTTGAAACTGCATCTCTCCCAAGTTGTTTTACATTCAGCTACTCAAAACAAAAAATTCCAAACAGCACGGGCTACAGCCCGTCCTCCAAACAAAGACCCAAAAGTGATTTCATGCACCGGCCAAACCCCCTGTTTATGAATGAAAAACGGTTTACACACGACTCACAACTGCTGACGTTCGAACACTTTCCAGAACAAGCAGCCCGTCCTCCAAACGAAGATCCCAAAGTGATTCCATGCACCCGCCAAACCCCCTGTTTATGAATGAAAAGCGGTTTACACACGACTCACAACTGCTGGCGTTCGAACATATCCGGAACAAGTGCTTCACTGACGAATTTTGTTCGAACCACAACGCTATAAATGCTTCACCCACGTACTACAAATACAAATAATCGCCAACAGAACCTAAACACCTGACCTAACCTATCCTGTGCCTATATATACACAATATGCTAATATATTATAATATTAATTTATACTTGAGAAAATTCCCGTTTTGAATGAACAGCAGGTTAAAATTTATGAATGCGTCTGTGGGGTCGACCGCTGAATGTAATGGACTTGAGTCGAGGATGGGTTGGAACAAGTGTTTCACTGACGAATTTTGTTCGAACCACAACGCTGTAAATGCTTCACCCACGTTGTACAAATACAAATAATCGCCAACAGAACCTAAACACCTAACCTAAACCTATATATACACAATATGCTAATATACTATAATGTTAATGTATATTTGAGAAGATTCCCGTTTTGAATGAACAGCATGTAAAAATTAATGAATGCGTCTGTGGGGTCGACAGCTGGATGTAATGGACTTGAGTCGAGGAGGGGTTGTGGGCTATGGTGAGCCTGTCGTACTCACCTGGCACAGGAACGGGGCTGTAACTGATCTCTCCCAGTGAGCGGCAGTAATATATGCAGTCCGTCCTCATCAACAATAAATTTTGTTCGAACTAAAATGCTGTAAATGCTTCACCCATATACTACAAATACAAATAATCGCAACAGAACCTAAAAACCTTATCTTAACCTAACTAATACCTAAATTTTCACAGTACCTTGAGGATACCTTGAGGTGCTTCCGGGGCTTATTGTCCCCGCGGCCCGGTCATCGACCAGGCCTCCTGGTTGCTGGACTGATCAACCAGGCTGTTGGACGCGGCTGCTCGCAGCCTGACGTATGAGTCACAGCCTGGTTGATCAGGTATCCTTTGGAGGTGCTTATCCAGTTCTCTCTTGAACACTGTGAGGGGTTTGCCAGTTATGCCCCTTATGTGTAGCGGGAGCGTGTTGAACAGTCTCGGGCCCCTGATGTTGATAGAGTTCTCTCTCAGAGTACCAGTTGCACCTCTGCTTTTCAACGGGGGTATTCTGCACATCCTGCCATGTCTTCTGGTCTCATATGATGTTATTTATGTGAGCAGGTTTGGGACCAGCCCCTCTAATATTTTCCACGTGTAAATTATTATGTATCTCTCCCGCCTGCGCTCAAGGGAATACAGATTTAGTATGAATACAGAATACAGTATGCTAACATATAACAATAATAATTTATATTTGAGAAAATTGGTATTTTGAATGAATAGCATGTTAAAATTGACCAATGCGTCTTTGGGGTCTACCACTGGATGGAATGGACTTGGTCTGTGGAAAGGTTGATTCATGAGCTCAGTGGGGAGGTGGCAGATACCACCAACTAGAATATCTGAGGAGGGTTTCCAGGCAACACTAATTCTTATCTGTTTTTGTGTTTACATTTCTTGTTAGGAAAGTATTATTCCGGTTTTGGATGACTGCAGAACTCTGTACACCTACTGAGAGGCACAAGAGCAAGACAACGAACAAGGAAATATACCACACACCTTAATTAAGGTCCACCAGGGTGCCATATCCATTTCCGTGGTGGATAAAATCCAACTGGACTGTCGTGTCTCATTTATGTATGACATGTAGTGCATGTGAGAGCGTGTCTGTCCCATGCAATGATTGAAGGTGAGAGTCTTTGGTGTATTCTTTTAGGCATCAATATCAAGCTGCAGTCGGACACCCAATTAAGTCCATTGTGACTGTTAGGCAAAGTGGCAGAAGTGTTGGTTGAGGATAGTCGGAAGATGAGGTACAGGCCCAGTGACGTGTTGATGGTCATCATTATTAGTATTATATTTCGGTGTACTGTTGTAATCTTGTGAACTCTTATATTGAATGTCTTTAAGGATAACCACCTTCCAAGAGTGTAGAAATACCGAGAACATTGTTATTATGTATGTATTAACCATACATTTTGTTCTTGTAGCTACTGAATATATACGTACTTGCACTTATTAACTTATCCATCCATGATCACTATATTTAGGGAGTGGAAGCTGCATCCCAGAGTTAACTCTGAAGACATATTGGTAATGGATATTTTCAGTGAGAGCTGCTCTAATTGCAGGGAAGATGTTTATATAAATTAGTTCATTTAACACTATTCTGGTGATAAGATTCAGGTAGAGAGTCGAAGGGTAACACTGAGGTACCATCCACATTTCGTTTTATTATATTTTGGTTAATTAGATGCTACAGTTCTTTTAGATTAAAATGATTCACTCCATGCCTCTACGGATCTGATAATTCATGAATGAAAATTCAGATTTCTGGCTAGTTACTTTAATTTTAAGATAAAATCGAGTTGGGAAATAATAAACTGAGAGTGGGTGGTGGGTCACCTGAGAGAATATAACTGAGAGAGGACTTCCTTACGGGTTATGCAGTAGATGAGGTATATGCCAACAGGTTCTTGTTGATGGTAATTCAACGTGGCCACATCCTACAAAACATTAAACGTGGTTAGGTGACTTATTATGGTGCCATTGGCATCACAGAGGTGTCAGTTGGGGGTATTGCTTTTGTGTTTCTTGTTAGTATTTTCTGCGGAGGGGGACCGGTGGAGACAAGGGAGCCGGTCGGCCGAGCGGACAGCACGCTGGACTTGTGATCCTGTGGTCCTGGGTTCGATCCCAGGCGCCAACGAGAAACAATGGGCAGAGTTTCTTTCACTCTATGCCTCTGTTACCTAGTAGTAAAATAGGTACCTGGGTGTTAGTCAGCTGTCACGGGCTGCTTCCTGGGGGTGGAGGCCTGGTCGAGGACCGGGCCGCGGGGACACTAAAAAGCCCTGAAATCATCTCAAGATAACCTCAAGAAGGGTGTCTGGAGCCTCACAAGTTGAAAGAGACTTGTGTGATCATATATCAATTTGGTTGATGCAGGATATCCGCAGTGATCATCTGTTTATCTGACAATGATAACACAATGTTGCTCTTTTCTCAAGTCAGTATGGTTAGATGCTAACTAGTGAAGCAAGATACCATAAATTATAATAATATTTATCATTAATAATATTTATAATAATATTATAATAATATTTACCTCGTGTTGTTCATGCCTTAAGCTTGCATGGTAAGATAACGAATGGTGGTGTTCAGAGTGTCTGTGAAGGTCATTGTTAACTGCAACGATGTTCCTCATGCCTCCATCAGCCATTCTCAAATATCATCAGTTACATACCATTTATGGTTATATTGGAGGTATGGTGATGGCAACAATGTTTATCTTGCCTCGAGCTAGTGTTGCCAAGGTTTATGGTGTATGAAGCTTATAAAGGTTATATTGGTTAACTGACGATGGCAAGACTGGAACTATCGGTTCACCCTTATAAAGGCAGCTATTGTTGGTTGGTCAGCTATTGCTGCATACTGCATAATGCTCTTCTTATGTATATAATAATAATAATAATAATAATAATAATAATAATAATAATATAATAATAATTAATGTTAATATTTAAAACAATAATGTTAATATTTAAAATAATAATAATAATAATATTTATTAGTATGTGATTTGGAAAATCACATACATACAAAATGGTATACGAGAAGAATGTTGGATCTCTAGGTAGGACAAGTATATACTATGCCTCACGCCACTAATACACTCAGTGTTTCAGGCATGATAATAGCACCACTGTCGCTCTCGTCACAAGTAATACATTAAAATATCCGATATCCAACCAGTTCTTATTTGATAATGTATTACTTGTGACGAGAGCGACAGTGGTGCTATTATCATGCCTGAAACACTGAGTGTATTAGTGGCGTGAGGCATAGTATATACTTGTCCTACCTAGAGATCCAACATTCTTCTCGTATACCATTTTGTATGTATGTGATTTGGAAAATCACATACATACAAAATGGTATACGAGAAGAATGTTGGATCTCTAGGTAGGACAAGTATATACTATGCCTCACGCCACTAATACACTCAGTGTTTCAGGCATGATAATAGCACCACTGTCGCTCTCGTCACAAGTAATACATTATCAAATAAGAACTGGTTGGATATCGGATATTTTAATGTATTACTTGTGACGAGAGCGACAGTGGTGCTATTATCATGCCTGAAACACTGAGTGTATTAGTGGCGTGAGGCATAGTATATACTTGTCCTACCTAGAGATCCAACATTCTTCTCGTATACCATTTTGTATGTATGTGATTTTCCCCTAATAAATATTATTATTATTTAAAATAATAATAATAATAATATTTATTAGGGGAAAATCACATACATACAAAATGGTATACGAGAAGAATGTTGGATCTCTAGGTAGGACAAGTATATACTATGCCTCACGCCACTAATACACTCAGTGTTTCAGGCATGATAATAGCACCACTGTCGCTCTCGTCACAAGTAATACATTAAAATATCCGATATCCAACCAGTTCTTATTGATAATGTATTACTTGTGACGAGAGCGACAGTGGTGCTATTATCATGCCTGAAACACTGAGTGTATTAGTGGCGTGAGGCATAGTATATACTTGTCCTACCTAGAGATCCAACATTCTTCTCGTATACCATTTTGTATGTATGTGATTTGGAAAATCACATACATACAAAATGGTATACGAGAAGAATGTTGGATCTCTAGGTAGGACAAGTATATACTATGCCTCACGCCACTAATACACTCAGTGTTTCAGGCATGATAATAGCACCACTGTCGCTCTCGTCACAAGTAATACATTATCAAATAAGAACTGGTTGGATATCGGATATTTTAATGGTCAATTCTTAAAAAAAATTACCACGATCTTCCTCTCTTAAATTTAGGGTGAAAACAGTTTTACAAAATATTTAGAGTCGGAACACGTCACTAGTATATATAAAAAATCAACTAGAACAGCTTATTACAATACTTTACAGAAAGTATTGGAATCGTGACGGTTTATACATAATAACAATGTGGTATCTGTTGACAGGCAGGACAGCCCTTTACTGGGCAGCCAGAGCTGGTCACGACAACACTGTGAAGGTCCTCCTCCACGCTGGAGCAGACGTCAACGCTACAGATAATGAAGGTAAAAGTTACACATATGCATTCCAACATTATATAGCAATGCAACATAGCACACTGTACGTATCATGTGACAAAATTCAATATTTATATTTTATAATCAGTACCATTAGAGATAATGTCTGCTAGTCTGTTGAAAGTCAGAGATCACACAGATGGGGCTAGCCTTACCCAAATTGAAAGAGGGAATGGTCTGGGGAACGGGATGAACATAGGCTGGTCGGTGTCACCAAAATTTAAAAGGGAATAACGTGCCAGGGCCCCATTCACACCCCAATGATGATTTTGGCACTGTCAGCTAATTATGCAGCTAAATATTTTCAAAACAAATTTTTCAAATAATTATTTTCATATGGTAATATGCAGCATTCTTCACTGATCTCGGGAAAATTAATTGAAAATTTTTGCTGTCAATAATTTGGGCGTACTCCCATAAAACAGACGATCTTTACAAAATATCAAAGGTTCCGAGCAACGGCTTTCTAACAGACTAAGGGGGAACTATTCGTTGTTTAGTATTTCACACAACAGCGCTCCTCTTACTGCTGTCCACACACACAAAGATAATTATATATTTTATAGGAGAAAGAGACAGACAGACAGACAGAGAAATAAAGATAAAAACAGATAAAGACAGATACAGAGAAAGACAGAGACAAACAGAAACTCAGACAAACAGCTAGAGATAGACAGGCAGAAACACTCTCTCTGCCTGTCCTCTGTCTATGACAGAGAAAGAGAAAGAGAGGGGCAGAAACAATGTCAGAAACAGAGATATAGACAGTAGAGATCGGCGGATATAGGTGGATGGATAGATGGATAAGAGTATGAATTGATAGATAAATGGATAGACAGATAAGTAGATGGATGAAGGGATAAATGCATAGATAGGTAGATGGATGGATAGACGAAAAGATAGATGAACAGATAGATGTAAAGCAGTTGGATGGGTAGGAAGATGATTAGGTGCATATTTAGATAGATGACTAGATATATATATATATATATATATATATATATATATATATATATATATATATATATATATATATATATATATATATATATATATATATATATATATATATATATATATATATATATATATATATATATATATATATATATATATATATATATATATATATATATATATATATATATATATATGGATAAATAGATTAATAGATTGGTGGATAGAAAGCTAGATGGATAGATATATAAAAAGCTAGATGGATATATAGACTGAATGATAAATGACTGCACAAAGGGTGGATTTAAAGATAGATTTTGATATATATGGATTGATGGACAAAAAGATGTAATGAGGGATTGATGGATAGACATATAGATAAATGGATAGATACTAGGATGGATGAATTGATGGAAGGATGCATAGATTAATGGACAGGTAGACAGACGGATTCATAGATCGATAACAAGATGATTTTATGGATGGCAAGATGGGGAGATGATCGATAAATGAATGGGTTGATTTTTAAGTATATAGATGGATAGATAGTTGGTAAGATTGTTGGATAGATTGACCAACATATAGATGTAGAGAAAGATGGATAGCTAGACAGAGAGACAGATGGATGGATTGATAAATGAATTGATAGACAAATAGAGATAAATGGTGGGATATTTAGATGGACAGATGAGAGTCACACACAGACAGACACGGGCAACGCCGGGTTATCCCTCTATTACATGCTATAGGAGAGAACCTTCGTCTGTTAAAATTTAGAGGCCACACGGTTAGGGGCTAGCCTCACGCAATTTGGCAGAAGGGATGGTCTGGGAAACGGGATGAAGATAGGCTAGTTGAGGTGTCAAGACTTAAAGAGGAACAGTGTGTCAGTGCCACATTCAGACCCTTCCACGACGATTTTTGGCCGTGTCGGACAGCTACACAGCTATGTATCATCAAAACTTTATAGAAAAGCATTTAGGTAATATGAGCCATTTCTCACTGAATTTAGGAAAATAAACAGAAATTTCTTGTTGTCAATAATTTTTCCAGTGCATCAAAGTGCATTCCAGTTTCCAGTGCATTTCCAGTTTCTCCTCTCCTCCGTTCTTTATCAGAGTAAGGGGTAATTATTCTGTTTGTAGTTCACACCACTGAACTCCTCGCACTGCTGACCACCACACATGGACAATTATTTTGTTTATCAGAGAGAGAGAGAGACATAGACAGACACAGACAGACAGATAGACAGATAGATAAAGGGATAAATGCTGTCCCTTTGCTGATAAATGCTGTCTGTCTGTCTGTCAGAAATACAGACAGACAGACAGACAGATAGAGATAGAAATACAGGCACACAGACTGACATATATAATGACATAAAGAGAGAAAGACAGAGATAGAGACCCAGAAACAGAGAGACTGGCAGACATACCTAAAGATATAGACAGAAATGTAGACAGAGACGGATTGCAGATAGATAGATAAGTGGATGGGTTGATGGATAGGTCGATGGATAGATTGATTGATGGATTTATAGATGGATACACTGATGAGTAGGTTGGTAGATAGATGGATGGATATATGGGTAGAAAGATGAATAGATAGATAAATGGATGGATAGGCAGATAGTTGAATTGACAAATAGATCGATGGAAAGATAATTAAATGGAGAGATGAATAGAAAGATGAGTGGGGGCATGGATAGATAGATGCATAAATTAATTGGTAGAAAGCTAGTTGGATTGCAAGCAATATGGATAAGTGGATAGAAAGGTATATAGATAAAAATGAATACATGCATTGACAGACAAAGATATAGATGGTTAGAATGGTAGGTGAATAGATGGAAACAAAACTAGATGGATAGATAAAATGATAGATGGCTACACTGATGGATGGACACAAATTACATTGATGTAAAGATGGATTGGTAGAAAGAGAGATGGACATTCAAAGTGTGAATGGATAGATGGAAAACTTACAATTTTATGTGTAGATGAATGGATAAATGTGTAGATGAATTGATAGATGTATATCTATATAGATAGATAGATAGATAGACAGTTAAATGGATAGACGGATGGATAAAGGGACAGATTGATAGATAGGGGTATTCATAAATAGACAGATGAGTGGGTAGATGGATTAATGGACGTGTGGATAGACTAAAAGATTGATAGATGGATAAATAGGTGATTATATGGATGGAGAGATGTGTTGATGAAGGATAAATGGAAAGATTCTTTATTAGATGGATGGATATAAAATTGAACAGATAGATTGCTAAATAGTTTGGCAGATAGACTGATTAATAGGTCGAGATAGATAGATAGATTGATAGATATACTGAGATAGATGGACTGATAGATGGATAGATTTCTGGATGGATTGATAGCAAGAGTAGATGGATAAATGGGTGGATTGGTAGCTGGTGGAGGATAGATCGATATGACAGTTTGGAGAGAGACAGATAGACCCAAGCAACATCGGGTATTCTCTTGGTACAATATATATCATAAAAGCTGCCAAATTCCCAGGGTACCTAAGAATCAATACATGTTCAATATTTATTGTGACATTATTCACAATGAATATAAATTAAAATTAAAATGTTATTGTAAGTGTTGGTGGTTGGAGGCCACACGGTTGGGACACACCTAGCCGACCTTGGCCGAGGGAATGGTTCGGTGTACAGGACGGTGTACACAACCCAGTGTACGGTGTACACTGGGTTGTCGGGGTCGCCATAGTTCAAAAGGTAACAGCATGCCTCGGTCACATTCTCAACCCGACACAGACTTTTGTTACTGTATTCCATCTACGAAGCAAAATAATTTATAAACAAACGCTCAAAGCATTTTTTTTCTTATAGTAATATGAAGCATTATTTACTGTTCTGGGGAAAATTAACACATTTCCTTCCGTCAAAAAATTGCCACATACTACATAAAACAGAGGATTCTTCCACAGCTTTAAAGGTTTTTCAAGCCAAAAGTTCCTTATCAGAGCAAAGGGTAACTATTTTCCTTTTAGTATTTAACACCCTTAAGTTCCCCTCACAGGTGATCACCCTCACATTAGAAAATAATTTTTGCATAAGAGAAAGATATAGAGATTTTATTAGAAAGATATCAATACAGAGACAGAGGCAGACAGACAGAGAAAGAGAGATGCAGAGACAGAAAGACAAAGAGAGAGACAGAACAGATTAAGTGTGCATAAAGAATGGATATATCTATCCATCTATGGAAAAATAGATTTAGGGACAGATCTATTGATAAATAGCTGTAGGCACAGATAAATATACGTATGAGTAGATGGTTGGATTGATGGATAAATAGAAAGATTGATGGATGGATTAATAGACTAATGGATAGATGGATGGACTGATGGTTAAAAAGATAGATGCATACAAAGATGAGTAGATGGATGGATAAATAGGGAGATGGTTAGATTTATTTATATACAGATGGATAGGTGGATGAAAAGGTGAATAGATAGATAGAATGATGCACAAATCCACAAGGGCCGTGACGAGGATTCGTAGACGAGTACCTGCGTCCGAGAGCATCCCAGACGCTGCCTTTATCGACCGAGCTACGACATGGAAGACAATTGAAACCAGAAGTTCTACTGAACTTGTGGTTTCTGTTATTTCTGTGTGTAATGAAGTAAGGGCGAAGAGGGAGAAGGGCCTATTGACATAGCTGGAGTGCAGGGGGGAGTTGTGTAAAACCCGGGTTTGTGTCTCGGAGAGGCTGTAGGATCCAAGTAAGTTCAGTAGAACTTCTGGTTTCATTTCTCTTCCATGTCGTAGCTCAGTCGATTAAGGCAGCGTCTGGGATGTTCTCGGACGCAGGTTCGAGTCCTCGTCACGGCCCTTGTGGATTTGTTCATATGATGCCTCACGCTATTGTGATATCTGTGTGTAATAGAATGATGCATACATGGATGGATAGATAGATATACATAGATATAAATGGATTAGTATCCACCTGGAAAATAAAAACAAATATTCAAAAGGTTTTTGTGTTTGACCACTTTAGTAAGGCAACACAGACATTATGTGTTTGTGATTATTCTGGCTTAATATATACATATACATGGATATGATATAGATAGACAGAGATAGACAGATAGATATATGGATTGATGCACAGGATAAATGAATTGATGTATAGTTTGATGAATATATGGTTGAA
>WNGS01130472.1:0-13563 GCA_020271785.1 Procambarus virginalis
TCACTCTCACGTCACTACTGAGATGGGTAGGTCACTCTCACGTCACTACTGAGATGTGTAGGTCACTCTCACGTCACTGCTGAGATGTGTAGGTCACTCTCACGTCACTGCTGAGATGTGTAGGTCACTCTCACGTCACTGCTGAGATGTGTAGGTCACTCTCACGTCACTGCTGAGATGTGTAGGTCACTCTCACGTCACTGCTGAGATGTGTAGGTCACTCTCACGTCACTACTGAGATGGGTAGGTCACTCTCACGTCACTACTGAGATGTGTAGGTCACTCTCACGTCACTGCTGAGATGTGTAGGTCACTCTCACGTCACTGCTGAGATGTGTAGGTCACTCTCACGTCACTACTGAGATGTGTAGGTCACTCTCACGTCACTACTGAGATGTGTAGGTCACTCTCACGTCACTACTGAGATGTGTAGGTCACTCTCACGTCACTGCTGAGATGTGTAGGTCACTCTCACGTCACTACTGAGATGTGTAGGTCACTCTCACGTCACTGCTGAGATGTGTAGGTCACTCTCACGTCACTACTGAGATGGTAGGTCACTCTCACGTCACTACTGAGATGTGTAGGTCACTCTCACGTCACTACTGAGATGTGTAGGTCACTCTCACGTCACTGCTGAGATGTGTAGGTCACTCTCACGTCACTGCTGAGATGTGTAGGTCACTCTCACGTCACTGCTGAGATGTGTAGGTCACTCTCACACTACTGAGATGTGTAGGTCACTCTCACGTCACTGCTGAGATGTGTAGGTCACTCACAGTCACTGCTGAGATGTGTAGGTCACTCTCACGTCACTGCTGAGATGTGTAGGTCACTCTCACGTCACTGTGAGATGTGTAGGTCACTCTCACGTCACTACTGAGATGTGTAGGTCACTCACGTCACTACTGAGATGTGTAGGTCACTCTCACGTCACTACTGAGATGTGTAGGTCACTCTCACGTCACTACTGAGATGTGTAGGTCACTCTCACGTCACTGCTGAGATGTGTAGGTCACTCTCACGTCACTACTGAGATGTGTAGGTCACTCTCACGTCACTACTGAGATGTGTAGGTCACTCTCACGTCACTACTGAGATGTGTAGGTCACTCTCACGTCACTACTGAGATGTGTAGGTCACTCTCACGTCACTACTGAGATGTGTAGGTCACTCTCACGTCACTACTGAGGCGGGTAGGTCACTCTCACGTCACTACTGAGATGTGTAGGTCACTCTCACGTCACTACTGAGATGTGTAGGTCACTCTCACGTCACTACTGAGATGTGTAGGTCACTCTCACGTCACTACTGAGATGTGTAGGTCACTCTCACGTCACTACTGAGATGTGTAGGTCACTCTCACGTCACTACTGAGGCGGGTAGGTCACTCTCACGTCACTACTGAGATGTGTAGGTCACTCTCACGTCACTACTGAGATGTGTAGGTCACTCTCACGTCACTACTGAGGCGGTAGGTCACTCTCACGTCACTACTGAGATGTGTAGGTCACTCTCACGTCACTACTGAGCGGGTAGGTCACTCTCACGTCACTACTGAGATGTGTAGGTCACTCTCACGTCACTACTGGCGGGTAGGTCACTCTCACGTCTGACTGAGATGTGTAGGTCACTCTCACGTCACTGCTGAGATGTGTAGGTCACTCTCACGTCACTGCTGGAGATGTGTAGGTCACTCTCACGTCACTGTGAGATGTGTAGGTCACACTCACGTCACTACTGAGATGTGTAGGTCACTCTCACGTCACTACTGAGATGTGTAGGTCACTCTCACGTCACTACTGAGATGTGTAGGTCACTCTCACGTCACTGCTGAGATGTGTAGGTCACTCTCACGTCATACTGTGATGTGTAGGTCACTCTCACGTCACTACTGAGATGTGTAGGTCACTCTCACGTCACTACTGAGATGTGTAGGTCACTCTCACGTCACTACTGAGATGTGTAGGTCACTCTCACGTCACTACTGTGGCGGTGTAGGTCACTCTCACGTCACTACTGAGATGTGTAGGTCACTCTCACGTCACTACTGTGGCGGGTAGGTCACTCTCACGTCACTACTGAGATGTGTAGGTCACTCTCACGTCACTACTGAGATGTGTAGGTCACTCTCACGTCACTACTGAGAGTGTAGGTCACTCTCACGTCACTACTGAGATGTGTAGGTCACTCACGTCACTACTGAGATGGGTAGGTCACTCTCACGTCACTACTGAGATGGTAGGTCACTCTCACGTCACTACTGAGATGTGTAGGTCACTCTCACGTCACTACTGAGATGTGTAGGTCACTCTCACGTCACTACTGAGATGTGTAGGTCACTCTCACGTCACTACTGTGGCGGGTAGGTCACTCTCACGTCACTACTGAGATGTGTAGGTCACTCTCACGTCACTACTGAGATGTGTAGGTCACTCTCACGTCACGTGAGATGTGTAGGTCACTCTCACGTCACTACTGTGGCGGGTAGGTCACTCTCACGTCACTACTGAGATGTGTAGGTCACTCTCACGTCACTACTGAGATGTGTAGGTCACTCTCACGTCACTACTGAGATGTGTAGGTCACTCTCACGTCACTACTGAGATGTGTAGGTCACTCTCACGTCACTACTGAGATGTGTAGGTCACTCTCACGTCACTACTGAGATGTGTAGGTCACTCTCACGTCACTACTGTGATGTGTAGGTCACTCTCACGTCACTACTGAGATGTAGGTCACTCTCACGTCACTACTGAGATGTGTAGGTCACTCTCACGTCACTACTGAGGCGGGTAGGTCACTCTCACGTCACTACTGAGATGTGTAGGTCACTCTCACGTCACTACTGAGATGTGTAGGTCACTCTCACGTCACTACTGAGATGTGTAGGTCACTCTCACGTCACTACTGAGGCGGGTAGGTCACTCTCACGTCACTACTGTGGCGGGTAGGTCACTCTCACGTCACTACTGAGATGTGTAGGTCACTCTCACGTCACTACTGAGATGTGTAGGTCACTCTCACGTCACTACTGTGGCGGGTAGGTCACTCTCACGTCACTACTGTGGCGGGTAGGTCACTCTCACGTCACTACTGTGGCGGGTAGGTCACTCTCACGTCACTACTGAGATGGGTAGGTCACTCTCACGTCACTACTGTGGCGGGTAGGTCACTCTCACGTCACTACTGAGATGTGTAGGTCACTCTCACGTCACTACTGAGGGGGTAGGTCACTCTCACGTCACTACTGAGATGTGTAGGTCACTCTCACGTCACTACTGAGATGTGTAGGTCACTCTCACGTCACTACTGTGGCGGGTAGGTCACTCTCACGTCACTACTGAGTGTGTAGGTCACTCTCACGTCACTACTGAGATGTGTAGGTCACTCTCACGTCACTACTGAGATGTGTAGGTCACTCTCACGTCACTACTGAGATGTGTAGGTCACTCTCACGTCACTACTGTGGCGGGTAGGTCACTCTCACGTCACTACTGAGATGTGTAGGTCACTCTCACGTCACTACTGAGATGTGTAGGTCACTCTCACGTCACTACTGTGGCGGGTAGGTCACTCTCACGTCACTACTGAGATGTGTAGGTCACTCTCACGTCACTACTGAGATGTGTAGGTCACTCTCACGTCACTACTGAGATGTGTAGGTCACTCTCACGTCACTACTGAGGCGGTAGGTCACTCTCACGTCACTACTGTGGCGGGTAGGTCACTCTCACGTCACTACTGAGATGTGTAGGTCACTCTCACGTCACTACTGAGATGTGTAGGTCACTCTCACGTCACTACTGAGATGTGTAGGTCACTCTCACGTCACTACTGTGGAGGTAGGTCACTCTCACGTCACTACTGAGATGTGTAGGTCACTCTCACGTCACTACTGAGATGTGTAGGTCACTCTCACGTCACTACTGAGATGTGTAGGTCACTCTCACGTCACTACTGTGGCGGGTAGGTCACTCTCACGTCACTACTGAGATGTGTAGGTCACTCTCACGTCACTACTGAGATGGTAGGTCACTCTCACGTCACTACTGAGATGTGTAGGTCACTCTCACGTCACTACTGAGATGTGTAGGTCACTCTCACGTCACTACTGAGAGTGTAGGTCACTCTCACGTCACTACTGAGATGTGTAGGTCACTCTCACGTCACTACTGTGGCGGGTAGGTCACTCTCACGTCACTACTGAGATGTGTAGGTCACTCTCACGTCACTACTGAGATGTGTAGGTCACTCTCACGTCACTACTGTGGCGGGTAGGTCACTCTCACGTCACTACTGAGATGTGTAGGTCACTCTCACGTCACTACTGAGATGTGTAGGTCACTCTCACGTCACTACTGAGATGTGTAGGTCACTCTCACGTCACTACTGAGGCGGGTAGGTCACTCTCACGTCACTACTGTGGCGGGTAGGTCACTCTCACGTCACTACTGAGAGGTGTAGGTCACTCTCACGTCACTACTGAGATGTGTAGGTCACTCTCACGTCACTACTGTGGCGGGTAGGTCACTCTCACGTCACTACTGTGGCGGGTAGGTCACTCTCACGTCACTACTGTGGCGGGTAGGTCACTCTCACGTCACTACTGAGATGTGTAGGTCACTCTCACGTCACTACTGTGGCGGGTAGGTCACTCTCACGTCACTACTGAGATGTGTAGGTCACTCTCACGTCACTACTGAGGTGGGTAGGTCACTCTCACGTCACTACTGAGATGTGTAGGTCACTCTCACGTCACTACTGAGATGTGTAGGTCACTCTCACGTCACTACTGTGGCGGGTAGGTCACTCTCACGTCACTACTGAGATGTGTAGGTCACTCTCACGTCACTACTGAGATGTGTAGGTCACTCTCACGTCACTACTGAGATGTGTAGGTCACTCTCACGTCACTACTTGATGTGTAGGTCACTCTCACGTCACTACTGTGGCGGGTAGGTCACTCTCACGTCACTACTGAGATGTGTAGGTCACTCTCACGTCACTACTGAGATGTGTAGGTCACTCTCACGTCACTACTGTGGCGGGTAGGTCACTCTCACGTCACTACTGAGATGTGTAGGTCACTCTCACGTCACTACTGAGATGTGTAGGTCACTCTCACGTCACTACTGAGATGTGTAGGTCACTCTCACGTCACTACTGAGGCGGGTAGGTCACTCTCACGTCACTACTGTGGCGGGTAGGTCACTCTCACGTCACTACTGAGATGTGTAGGTCACTCTCACGTCACTACTGAGATGTGTAGGTCACTCTCACGTCACTACTGAGATGTGTAGGTCACTCTCACGTCACTACTGAGATGTGTAGGTCACTCTCACGTCACTACTGTGGCGGGTAGGTCACTCTCACGTCACTACTGAGATGTGTAGGTCACTCTCACGTCACTACTGAGATGTGTAGGTCACTCTCACGTCACTACTGTGGCGGGTAGGTCACTCTCACGTCACTACTGAGATGTGTAGGTCACTCTCACGTCACTACTGAGGCGGGTAGGTCACTCTCACGTCACTACTGAGATGTGTAGGTCACTCTCACGTCACTACTGAGATGTGTAGGTCACTCTCACGTCACTACTGAGGCGGGTAGGTCACTCTCACGTCACTACTGTGGCGGGTAGGTCACTCTCACGTCACTACTGAGATGTGTAGGTCACTCTCACGTCACTACTGAGATGTGTAGGTCACTCTCACGTCACTACTGAGATGTGTAGGTCACTCTCACGTCACTACTGAGTGGGTAGGTCACTCTCACGTCACTACTGAGATGTGTAGGTCACTCTCACGTCACTACTGAGATGTGTAGGTCACTCTCACGTCACTACTGAGATGTGTAGGTCACTCTCACGTCACTACTGTGGCGGGTAGGTCACTCTCACGTCACTACTGAGATGTGTAGGTCACTCTCACGTCACTACTGAGATGTGTAGGTCACTCTCACGTCACTACTGAGATGTGTAGGTCACTCTCACGTCACTACTGTGGCGGGTAGGTCACTCTCACGTCACTACTGAGATGTGTAGGTCACTCTCACGTCACTACTGAGATGTGTAGGTCACTCTCACGTCACTACTGAGATGTGTAGGTCACTCTCACGTCACTACTGAGGCGGGTAGGTCACTCTCACGTCACTACTGGATGTGTAGGTCACTCTCACGTCACTACTGTGGCGGGTAGGTCACTCTCACGTCACTACTGGCGTGTAGGTCACTCTCACGTCACTACTGAGGCGGGTAGGTCACTCTCACGTCACTACTGTGGCGGGTAGGTCACTCTCACGTCACTACTGAGATGTGTAGGTCACTCTCACGTCACTACTGAGGCGGGTAGGTCACTCTCACGTCACTACTGAGATGTGTAGGTCACTCTCACGTCACTACTGAGATGTGTAGGTCACTCTCACGTCACTACTGTGGCGGGTAGGTCACTCTCACGTCACTACTGAGACGTGTAGGTCACTCTCACGTCACTACTGAGATGTGTAGGTCACTCTCACGTCACTGCTGAGATGTGTAGGTCACTCTCACGTCACTACTGAGATGTGTAGGTCACTCTCACGTCACTACTGTGGCGGGTAGGTCACTCTCACGTCACTACTGAGATGTGTAGGTCACTCTCACGTCACTACTGAGATGTGTAGGTCACTCTTACGTCACTACTATGGCGGGTAGGTCACTCTCACGTCACTACTGAGATGTGTAGGTCACTCTCACGTCACTACTGAGGCGGGTAGGTCACTCTCACGTCACTACTGAGATGTGTAGGTCACTCTCACGTCACTACTGAGATGTGTAGGTCACTCTCACGTCACTACTGAGGCGGTAGGTCACTCTCACGTCACTACTGTGGCGGGTAGGTCACTCTCACGTCACTACTGAGATGTGTAGGTCACTCTCACGTCACTACTGAGATGTGTAGGTCACTCTCACGTCACTACTGAGATGTGTAGGTCACTCTCACGTCACTACTGAGGTGTGTAGGTCACTCTCACGTCACTACTGAGATGTGTAGGTCACTCTCACGTCACTACTGAGATGTGTAGGTCACTCTCACGTCACTACTGAGGCGGGTAGGTCACTCTCACGTCACTACTGAGTTGTGTAGGTCACTCTCACGTCACTACTGAGATGTGTAGGTCACTCTCACGTCACTACTGAGATGTGTAGGTCACTCTCACGTCACTACTGTGGCGGGTAGGTCACTCTCACGTCACTACTGAGATGTGTAGGTCACTCTCACGTCACTACTGAGATGTGTAGGTCACTCTCACGTCACTACTGAGATGTGTAGGTCACTCTCACGTCACTACTGTGGCGGGTAGGTCACTCTCACGTCACTACTGAGATGTGTAGGTCACTCTCACGTCACTACTGAGATGTGTAGGTCACTCTCACGTCACTACTGAGATGTGTAGGTCACTCTCACGTCACTACTATGGCGGGTAGGTCACTCTCACGTCACTACTGAGATGTGTAGGTCACTCTCACGTCACTACTGAGATGTGTAGGTCACTCTCACGTCACTACTGAGATGTGTAGGTCACTCTCACGTCACTACTGAGGCGGGTAGGTCACTCTCACGTCACTACTGTGGCGGGTAGGTCACTCTCACGTCACTACTGAGATGTGTAGGTCACTCTCACGTCACTACTGAGATGTGTAGGTCACTCTCACGTCACTACTGAGATGTGTAGGTCACTCTCACGTCACTACTTTGATGTGTAGGTCACTCTCACGTCACTACTGTGGCGGGTAGGTCACTCTCACGTCACTACTGAGATGTGTAGGTCACTCTCACGTCACTACTGAGATGTGTAGGTCACTCTCACGTCACTACTATGGCGGGTAGGTCACTCTCACGTCACTACTGAGATGTGTAGGTCACTCTCACGTCACTACTGAGGCGGGTAGGTCACTCTCACGTCACTACTGAGATGTGTAGGTCACTCTCACGTCACTACTGAGATGTGTAGGTCACTCTCACGTCACTACTGAGGCGGGTAGGTCACTCTCACGTCACTACTGTGGCGGGTAGGTCACTCTCACGTCACTACTGAGATGTGTAGGTCACTCTCACGTCACTACTGAGATGTGTAGGTCACTCTCACGTCACTACTGAGATGTGTAGGTCACTCTCACGTCACTACTGAGGCGGGTAGGTCACTCTCACGTCACTACTGAGATGTGTAGGTCACTCTCACGTCACTACTGAGATGTGTAGGTCACTCTCACGTCACTACTGAGATTGTAGGTCACTCTCACGTCACTACTGTGGCGGGTAGGTCACTCTCACGTCACTACTGAGATGTGTAGGTCACTCTCACGTCACTACTGAGATGTGTAGGTCACTCTCACGTCACTACTGAGATGTGTAGGTCACTCTCACGTCACTACTGTTGCGGGTAGGTCACTCTCACGTCACTACTGAGATGTGTAGGTCACTCTCACGTCACTACTGAGATGTGTAGGTCACTCTCACGTCACTACTGAGATGTGTAGGTCACTCTCACGTCACTACTGAGGCGGGTAGGTCACTCTCACGTCACTACTGTGGCGGGTAGGTCACTCTCACGTCACTACTGTGGCGGGTAGGTCACTCTCACGTCACTACTGTGGCGGGTAGGTCACTCTCACGTCACTACTGAGGCGGTAGGTCACTCTCACGTCACTACTGTGGCGGGTAGGTCACTCTCACGTCACTACTGAGATGTGTAGGTCACTCTCACGTCACTACTGAGGCGGGTAGGTCACTCTCACGTCACTACTGAGATGTGTAGGTCACTCTCACGTCACTACTGAGATGTGTAGGTCACTCTCACGTCACTACTGTGGCGGGTAGGTCACTCTCACGTCACTACTGAGACGTGTAGGTCACTCTCACGTCACTACTGAGATGTGTAGGTCACTCTCACGTCACTACTGAGATGTGTAGGTCACTCTCACGTCACTACTTGATGTGTAGGTCACTCTCACGTCACTACTGTGGCGGGTAGGTCACTCTCACGTCACTACTGAGATGTGTAGGTCACTCTCACGTCACTACTGAGATGTGTAGGTCACTCTCACGTCACTACTATGGCGGGTAGGTCACTCTCACGTCACTACTGAGATGTGTAGGTCACTCTCACGTCACTACTGAGGCGGGTAGGTCACTCTCACGTCACTACTGAGATGTGTAGGTCACTCTCACGTCACTACTGAGATGTGTAGGTCACTCTCACGTCACTACTGAGGCGGTAGGTCACTCTCACGTCACTACTGTGGCGGGTAGGTCACTCTCACGTCACTACTGAGATGTGTAGGTCACTCTCACGTCACTACTGAGATGTGTAGGTCACTCTCACGTCACTACTGAGATGTGTAGGTCACTCTCACGTCACTACTGAGGTGTGTAGGTCACTCTCACGTCACTACTGAGATGTGTAGGTCACTCTCACGTCACTACTGAGATGTGTAGGTCACTCTCACGTCACTACTGAGGCGGGTAGGTCACTCTCACGTCACTACTGAGATGTGTAGGTCACTCTCACGTCACTACTGAGATGTGTAGGTCACTCTCACGTCACTACTTTATGTGTAGGTCACTCTCACGTCACTACTGTGGCGGGTAGGTCACTCTCACGTCACTACTGAGATGTGTAGGTCACTCTCACGTCACTACTGAGATGTGTAGGTCACTCTCACGTCACTGCTGAGATGTGTAGGTCACTCTCACGTCACTACTGTGGCGGGTAGGTCACTCTCACGTCACTACTGAGATGTGTAGGTCACTCTCACGTCACTACTGAGATGTGTAGGTCACTCTCACGTCACTGCTGAGATGTGTAGGTCACTCTCACGTCACTGCTGAGGCGGGTAGGTCACTCTCACGTCACTACTGTGGCGGGTAGGTCACTCTCACGTCACTACTGTGGCGGGTAGGTCACTCTCACGTCACTACTGTGGCGGGTAGGTCACTCTCACGTCACTACTGAGGCGGATAGGTCACTCTCACGTCACTACTGTGGCAGGTAGGTCACTCTCACGTCACTACTGTGGCGGGTAGGTCACTCTCACGTCACTACTGAGGCGGATAGGTCACTCTCACGTCACTACTGTGGCGGGTAGGTCACTCTTGTGGAAATTTCCAACACTTATCATCTACTGTTGTATTATAATTAATTATCATCACCTTACTAATTGCAGTAGTTCTTAACACCACTAACAGGTGTGTTAATATAATTTAATCTGAGCATATTGCTGATAATATGACTCCTGATCATGTAAAATCGAGAGTTATTAATTGAAATTATTTAGTAACAGTTTTTATTCTGTTACGCTCGAATGCTCTGGAGAAGTATAAATATCATCTCCATTTCTCGCTAGAGATCATTTATCGAGAATATAATAATTATTAAATCCCTATAATTGCAACCCAGTTCATATTATTGCATTTCATCCATAATTGCGTGGAAAAGAATAATTCGTGTTTAATAATTTCCGTGGTGAATGCGAGAGCGGGTTGGTGAAGGCGGCGACGATATTACTCAACAAGGCTTGGTCACGAGGCAGCGTTGGTGAGGCACATGGTGGCTGCTGGGAGTTCTTATCGACAAGAATTACATTGATACCCAGTTAATAAGTGAAAATTACTTGCCTATGTGTTCTCTAGTGCCTCGTCAGTAAATAACACGTCGACAATTGAAACCAGGACTCGTTGATACCTGGTTGATTGGTTGATGGGGTTCTGGGAGTTCTTCTACTCCCCAAGCCCGGCCCGAGGCCAGGCTTGACTTGTGAGAGTTTGGTCCACTAGGCTGTTGCTTGGAGCGCCCGCAGGCCCACATACCCACCACAGCCCGGCTGGTCCGGAACTCCTTGGAGGAATAAATCTAGTTTCCTCTTGAAGATGTCCACGGTTGTTCCGGCAATATTTCTTATGCTTGCTGGGAGGACGTTGAACAACCGCGGACCTCTGATGTTTATACAGTGTTCTCTGATTGTGCCTATGGCACCCCTGCTCTTCACTGGCTCTATTCTGCATTTTCTTCCATATCGTTCACTCCAGTACGTTGTTATTTTACTGTGTAGATTTGGGACCTGGCCCTCCAGTATCTTCCAGGTGTATATTATTTGATATCTCTCTCGTCTTCTTTCTAGTGAGTACATTTGGAGAGCTTTGAGACGATCCCAATAATTTAGGTGCTTTATCGCGTCTATGCGTGCCGTATATGTTCTCTGTATTCCCTCTATTTCAGCAATCTCTCCTGCTCTAAAGGGGGAAGTGAGTACTGAACAGTACTCAAGACGGGACAGCACAAGTGACTTGAAGAGTACAAGCATTGTGATGGGATCCCTGGATTTGAAAGTTCTCGTAATCCATCCTATCATTTTTCTGGCTGTCGCAATATTTGCTTGGTTATGCTCCCTAAACGTTAGGTCGTCAGACATCATTATTCCCAAATCCTTTACATGTTGTTTTCCTACTATGGGCACATTTGATTGTGTTTTGTACCCTGTATTAACTCTATCGTAATTAAGTGTGCACAACAGTGAACATTGAGACTGGCTGACGCGATTTCGGCAGACTTCAGTATTCAATACGCTCAGCTAAGTATATAATTCAGGGCGATGCATCACTCGAGATTGTATATTTGTGAGTAGTCTGTCGTTAGGAGGAGAGATTAATAAAACACAAAGTGAGTAAATTTTCATGAAATCATTCAGTTTCATGAATATCTGAATATAATTTGTAGCTTAGTCCATCGCTACTTAAATTTCTTGTATTACAGCGTGTATATGAGGTGCCAGCAAGATTCTCATCAGTTGTGTTATTTACCTCGACTTCTTTCTCTATGGGGATTCCGTGACCACGAGGACGAATGATGAACTGGCATTAGAAATCGTCTTACAGCTAAGACACATTTTTTTCGTTCAAATTTATTCAATTTGATTATTGATTCTATATAATTTATATAGCATTTTCCATTGAATAATTATTGCCAGATTTGGTAATTAATGCTTATGCTCTAACTGTGCTCGGTATTTATGCTCAGTGATTAATGATCATGATTATATTTATCATATATTTGAATATATTGTAGTTAGATTTACCATGTATTTAATCCAACAATGAACTAGTGACGAACCACACTGGTTCCTAGATATATATGAACTTCTAGAAATAACCCCCAATGTTGATATGTGAGGCTTTGGCTTTAATTAATAATTACAGTCTTCATTTATTTCAAGTGATTATTCATTAAATGAGTTTCCATAGACACTGGTTCTCTAGTATCATTCTAATGATCACTATTATTTATTTTCCCTCTTTTCTCAAAAGTGGGTGGTCCTTCGAGTTATTTCAATACAATAATTAAATAATTTAATTTCTGAGTTCAAGCCCCAGATACCCAACGTTTTGGTCCTTCGAACCGGATACCAATCAATATTAAACTATATCAGTTCTCAGACCAAAACAACATTTTGGTCTTATCGAACTGGATACATACCAATTACCATTAAACTATATCCGTTCTCAGAAACCAAAACAACATTTTGGTCTCTTAGAACTGGATACAATCCAAGAAATTATTACAACTAGTCCTGTACTAATGAGTAGTACATACATTATACATTTTGTGCTGACCCTACCAAGGGGGGATCAAACATTACAGTAACTCTGATTAGAGTGTACCCATATTAATTATTTGTGTATTCATTATTTTTGTGTGTGGTTTTGAGTGTTGCTGTATGATCACCATTATATCTAAGGGTGATAATGATGGGCTAGCCGGACGAAAGTTAATGGTGACATGCAGACACCACTCAAAATCTTTAGCTACATACTTGTTAGGTAGGGACATTTAACCTCAAAGTGAGGTAGAGTTAATTTAGCCAGAATTCAGGCTATACTCAATATTAATTATCAACTAATGAACATGTATCCCAGCTTCATTAGTAATATTCAATCAAGTCCTATGAAATTTGGACTTAAAGCTAACATGGCTACTCCTGAGCAATTAAGGAGAACCTATATTGGCCTTAAAAGCCATTTAACTAGACTAATTAATAAGTCTGATACATTGTCCAAGGCAACTCCCTTTGATTACTATCTACTAGAATCATCAGTGAGAGTAGCTAATCTTAAGTTTGATCAAGTTAAATCTGCAAGTCAGTCTTATCTTAACTCACTGAATGCTACTGAAACTGATCTAGAGGAATTAGATCAAATTGTGGCAAATATTTCCCAGTATGAAGATGAGACTCAAGATGAACTTGATGTACTATCCAGTATAGTAAACCATCAATCCAATACAAATATTACTATGTCTCAATCCAGTAATCAATTACCTGAGGTTGTCTGCCTACTTTAGACTTACCTACATTTGCAGGACTGGATGAAAAAAATTGGGACACATTTTGGACTTCATTTGAAGTTCATATCCATAACAGGTCTTATCTTGACCCAGTTTCTAAATTTTCATACCTGATTAGTCTTCTCATAGGGGAAGCTAAAAGGTTTAAATAACTAGCTCTCACTGAGAGTAATTATGTGGAAG
>WNGS01130481.1:0-10363 GCA_020271785.1 Procambarus virginalis
CCACCCGCCATAGTGACAGTATTGGGCAGCGTCACTCATCCTGTGAGTGGGACACACCGCCATAGTGACAGTATTGGGCAGCGCCACTCATCCTGTGAGTGGACACACCGCCATAGTGACAGTATTGGCAGCGCCACTCATCCTGTGAGTGGACACACCGCCATAGTGACAGTATTGGGCAGCGCCACTCATCTTTGTGTGGACACACCGCCATAGTGACAGTATTGGGCAGCGCCACTCATCCTGTGAGTGGACACACCGCCATAGTGACAGTATTGGGCAGCGCCACTCATCCTGTGAGTGGACACACCGCCATAGTGACAGTATTGGGCGCGCCACTCATCCTGTGAGTGGACACACCGCCATAGTGACAGTATTGGGCAGCGCACTCATCCTGTGAGTGGACACACCGCCATAGTGACAGTATGGGCAGCGCCACTCATCCTGTGAGTGGACACACGCCATAGTGACAGTATTGGGCAGCGCCACTCATCCTGTGAGTGGACACACCGCCATAGTGACAGTATTGGGCAGCGCCACTCATCCTGTGAGTGGACACCGCCATAGTGACAGTATTGGGCAGCGCCACTCATCCTGTGAGTGGACACACCGCCATAGTGACAGTATTGGGCAGCGCCACTCATCCTGTGAGTGGACACACCGCCATAGTGACAGTATTGGGCAGCGCCACTCATCCTGTGAGTGGACACACCGCCATAGTGACAGTATTGGGCAGCGCCACTCATCCTGTGAGTGGACACACCGCCATAGTGACAGTATTGGGCAGCGCCACTCATCCTGTGAGTGGACACACCGCCATAGTGACAGTATTGGGCAGCGCCACTCATCCTGTGAGTGGACACACCGCCATAGTGACAGTATTGGGCAGCGCCACTCATCCTGTGAGTGGACACACCGCCATAGTGACAGTATTGGGCAGCGCCACTCATCCTGTGAGTGGACACACCGCCATAGTGACAGTATTGGGCAGCGCCACTCATCCTGTGAGTGGACACACCGCCATAGTGACAGTATTGGGCAGCGCCACTCATCCTGTGAGTGGACACACCGCCATAGTGACAGTATTGGGCAGCGCCACTCATCCTGTGAGTGGACACACCGCCATAGTGACAGTATTGGGCAGCGCCACTCATCCTGTGAGTGGACACACCGCCATAGTGACAGTATTGGGCAGCGCCACTCATCCTGTGAGTGGACACACCGCCATAGTGACAGTATTGGGCAGCGCCACTCATCCTGTGAGTGGACACACCGCCATAGTGACAGTATTGGGCAGCGCCACTCATCCTGTGAGTGGACACACCGCCATAGTGACAGTATTGGGCAGCGCCACTCATCCTGTGAGTGGACACACCGCCATAGTGACAGTATTGGGCAGCGCCACTCATCCTGTGAGTGGACACACCGCCATAGTGACAGTATTGGGCAGCGCCACTCATCCTGTGAGTGGACACACCGCCATAGTGACAGTATTGGGCAGCGCCACTCATCCTGTGAGTGGACACACCGCCATAGTGACAGTATTGGGCAGCGCCACTCATCCTGTGAGTGGACACACCGCCATAGTGACAGTATTGGGCAGCGCCACTCATCCTGTGAGTGGACACACCGCCATAGTGACAGTATTGGGCAGCGCCACTCATCCTGTGAGTGGACACACCGCCATAGTGACAGTATTGGGCAGCGCCACTCATCCTGTGAGTGGACACACCGCCATAGTGACAGTATTGGGCAGCGCCACTCATCCTGTGAGTGGACACACCGCCATAGTGACAGTATTGGGCAGCGCCACTCATCCTGTGAGTGGACACACCGCCATAGTGACAGTATTGGGCAGCGCCACTCATCCTGTGAGTGGACACACCGCCATAGTGACAGTATTGGGCAGCGCCACTCATCCTGTGAGTGGACACACCGCCATAGTGACAGTATTGGGCAGCGCCACTCATCCTGTGAGTGGACACACCGCCATAGTGACAGTATTGGGCAGCGCCACTCATCCTGTGAGTGGACACACCGCCATAGTGACAGTATTGGGCAGCGCCACTCATCCTGTGAGTGGACACACCGCCATAGTGACAGTATTGGGCAGCGCCACTCATCCTGTGAGTGGACACACCGCCATAGTGACAGTATTGGGCAGCGCCACTCATCCTGTGAGTGGACACACCGCCATAGTGACAGTATTGGGCAGCGCCACTCATCCTGTGAGTGGACACACCGCCATAGTGACAGTATTGGGCAGCGCCACTCATCCTGTGAGTGGACACACCGCCATAGTGACAGTATTGGGCAGCGCCACTCATCCTGTGAGTGGACACACCGCCATAGTGACAGTATTGGGCAGCGCCACTCATCCTGTGAGTGGACACACCGCCATAGTGACAGTATTGGGCAGCGCCACTCATCCTGTGAGTGGACACACCGCCATAGTGACAGTATTGGGCAGCGCCACTCATCCTGTGAGTGGACACACCGCCATAGTGACAGTATTGGGCAGCGCCACTCATCCTGTGAGTGGACACACCGCCATAGTGACAGTATTGGGCAGCGCCACTCATCCTGTGAGTGGACACACCGCCATAGTGACAGTATTGGGCAGCGCCACTCATCCTGTGAGTGGACACACCGCCATAGTGACAGTATTGGGCAGCGCCACTCATCCTGTGAGTGGACACACCGCCATAGTGACAGTATTGGGCAGCGCCACTCATCCTGTGAGTGGACACACCGCCATAGTGACAGTATTGGGCAGCGCCACTCATCCTGTGAGTGGACACACCGCCATAGTGACAGTATTGGGCAGCGCCACTCATCCTGTGAGTGGACACACCGCCATAGTGACAGTATTGGGCAGCGCCACTCATCCTGTGAGTGGACACACCGCCATAGTGACAGTATTGGGCAGCGCCACTCATCCTGTGAGTGGACACACCGCCATAGTGACAGTATTGGGCAGCGCCACTCATCCTGTGAGTGGACACACCGCCATAGTGACAGTATTGGGCAGCGCCACTCATCCTGTGAGTGGACACACCGCCATAGTGACAGTATTGGGCAGCGCCACTCATCCTGTGAGTGGACACACCGCCATAGTGACAGTATTGGGCAGCGCCACTCATCCTGTGAGTGGACACACCGCCATAGTGACAGTATTGGGCAGCGCCACTCATCCTGTGAGTGGACACACCGCCATAGTGACAGTATTGGGCAGCGCCACTCATCCTGTGAGTGGACACACCGCCATAGTGACAGTATTGGGCAGCGCCACTCATCCTGTGAGTGGACACACCGCCATAGTGACAGTATTGGGCAGCGCCACTCATCCTGTGAGTGGACACACCGCCATAGTGACAGTATTGGGCAGCGCCACTCATCCTGTGAGTGGACACACCGCCATAGTGACAGTATTGGGCAGCGCCACTCATCCTGTGAGTGGACACACCGCCATAGTGACAGTATTGGGCAGCGCCACTCATCCTGTGAGTGGACACACCGCCATAGTGACAGTATTGGGCAGCGCCACTCATCCTGTGAGTGGACACACCGCCATAGTGACAGTATTGGGCAGCGCCACTCATCCTGTGAGTGGACACACCGCCATAGTGACAGTATTGGGCAGCGCCACTCATCCTGTGAGTGGACACACCGCCATAGTGACAGTATTGGGCAGCGCCACTCATCCTGTGAGTGGACACACCGCCATAGTGACAGTATTGGGCAGCGCCACTCATCCTGTGAGTGGACACACCGCCATAGTGACAGTATTGGGCAGCGCCACTCATCCTGTGAGTGGACACACCGCCATAGTGACAGTATTGGGCAGCGCCACTCATCCTGTGAGTGGACACACCGCCATAGTGACAGTATTGGGCAGCGCCACTCATCCTGTGAGTGGACACACCGCCATAGTGACAGTATTGGGCAGCGCCACTCATCCTGTGAGTGGACACACCGCCATAGTGACAGTATTGGGCAGCGCCACTCATCCTGTGAGTGGACACACCGCCATAGTGACAGTATTGGGCAGCGCCACTCATCCTGTGAGTGGACACACCGCCATAGTGACAGTATTGGGCAGCGCCACTCATCCTGTGAGTGGACACACCGCCATAGTGACAGTATTGGGCAGCGCCACTCATCCTGTGAGTGGACACACCGCCATAGTGACAGTATTGGGCAGCGCCACTCATCCTGTGAGTGGACACACCGCCATAGTGACAGTATTGGGCAGCGCCACTCATCCTGTGAGTGGACACACCGCCATAGTGACAGTATTGGGCAGCGCCACTCATCCTGTGAGTGGACACACCGCCATAGTGACAGTATTGGGCAGCGCCACTCATCCTGTGAGTGGACACACCGCCATAGTGACAGTATTGGGCAGCGCCACTCATCCTGTGAGTGGACACACCGCCATAGTGACAGTATTGGGCAGCGCCACTCATCCTGTGAGTGGACACACCGCCATAGTGACAGTATTGGGCAGCGCCACTCATCCTGTGAGTGGACACACCGCCATAGTGACAGTATTGGGCAGCGCCACTCATCCTGTGAGTGGACACACCGCCATAGTGACAGTATTGGGCAGCGCCACTCATCCTGTGAGTGGACACACCGCCATAGTGACAGTATTGGGCAGCGCCACTCATCCTGTGAGTGGACACACCGCCATAGTGACAGTATTGGGCAGCGCCACTCATCCTGTGAGTGGACACACCGCCATAGTGACAGTATTGGGCAGCGCCACTCATCCTGTGAGTGGACACACCGCCATAGTGACAGTATTGGGCAGCGCCACTCATCCTGTGAGTGGACACACCGCCATAGTGACAGTATTGGGCAGCGCCACTCATCCTGTGAGTGGACACACCGCCATAGTGACAGTATTGGGCAGCGCCACTCATCCTGTGAGTGGACACACCGCCATAGTGACAGTATTGGGCAGCGCCACTCATCCTGTGAGTGGACACACCGCCATAGTGACAGTATTGGGCAGCGCCACTCATCCTGTGAGTGGACACACCGCCATAGTGACAGTATTGGGCAGCGCCACTCATCCTGTGAGTGGACACACCGCCATAGTGACAGTATTGGGCAGCGCCACTCATCCTGTGAGTGGACACACCGCCATAGTGACAGTATTGGGCAGCGCCACTCATCCTGTGAGTGGACACACCGCCATAGTGACAGTATTGGGCAGCGCCACTCATCCTGTGAGTGGACACACCGCCATAGTGACAGTATTGGGCAGCGCCACTCATCCTGTGAGTGGACACACCGCCATAGTGACAGTATTGGGCAGCGCCACTCATCCTGTGAGTGGACACACCGCCATAGTGACAGTATTGGGCAGCGCCACTCATCCTGTGAGTGGACACACCGCCATAGTGACAGTATTGGGCAGCGCCACTCATCCTGTGAGTGGACACACCGCCATAGTGACAGTATTGGGCAGCGCCACTCATCCTGTGAGTGGACACACCGCCATAGCAACATGTTCAACACTCCCCAAAAGGAAGAAAACCCGCTGGGTTCTTCATCCTGTCACTTGCACCCAGACACAGCTGGGACTTGCTTAACTGTCTCAAGTGAACAGCTCCTCAAACAAGAAGATTAACATCTGTCAACCCTTAAAAGCTTACGTTATCTTGCGGGTGCAAAATGGAGGAATCTTTTAAGAACAGTATCAATATTTGACAAATAGTGTTTTCCTAACTCAAAGTGTGGGGTTTATTATTCTACACATATTTCTAATGTCTCTCAGGTGTCCATATTCTCTCAGGTAGTGGTCAAGGCGGTGTCCGTCACTCTCACCACAGATTCTGCAACTCCGCTGCTCAACTGTTGTTTCCATTCCGAATCTCCATGGATATTTGTATCCAAGACGGATTTTTGCTATTACTGATTCTCTCCCGCGTCCTCCTCCTCTTCGCCATAATGATTGGGATTGCCAGCTGCAACCATGTTGTACTATCGTACAGATTCACTGGTTTGTGCTTCTATCCTCCTTTCCTCAGTTACCTTGTCACGGTGATGTTACCTGACAATACCACTAATTTGTAGTAGAGTCTTGGGTATGAAGTATTCAATATGGTCTCCTTCAGCAGCCAGCACATCTGCTCTTTCATTCCCACATTTTTCTTTCTTTTTTACATATCCCAACATGGGAGGGAAGCCACAGAAACTTGACGACTCTTCCCTGGTTGGTACTCTCACAGCTCTCTAAATTTCAACGACAATTGCAAGATTTTCTGCCCGATTTTTGCTTAGGCTTTGTAGCGTTGCTTGTGAATCAGTGCAGATCACTGCACCATCAGTGTTACGTTCAAGGTATCTTAACGCCATAACAATGGCAGTTAGTTCTCCTTGCGTTAGAGGCATTGTTCTCAATATGCGCTTTTTCTTCATTTCCGCGTTGAGAGGAATTATTCCTAATTACTGTGTATGCTGCACCAGCCCTGCTATTGGCAGGATTGGATGACCCATCACTGAATATTTGATCTAGTTCATCTCCGGCTTCTTTATAAATTTCCTCGAGATACTTGTGCCTCATTTCTTGTGGTATCATTTTGGACTTTTTTGTTGCCATTTCATTGATGATAATCTTGCACGAGTCATCCTCCCAGGGAGGTAACCTCTCTACAGGCAGGAAGGAGCTCACGGGCTTGCTCAAGCAGGTGAAGTTCTTCCAGGTAGCAGACTGAACTATTTCCTCCTGTAAGTAACACAGAATTCAGTTTCTTTCTTGACAATATCATTGTAATGGGGATCTCTGGCTATCTTAATTGTAAGCTTAGCATTCAGTTCCTTAATTCTGCTTTAAAGACATTGGAGGGACAACTCCTCTCGTACCAGGCTGTGACTCATACGTCAGGCTGCGAGCAACCGCATCAAACAGCCTGGTTGATCAGTCCAGCAACCAGGAAGCCTGGTCGACGACCGGGCCGCGGGGACGCTAAGCCCCGGAAGCACCTCAAGGTAACCTCAAGGTAGATTAAATGTTTTGATGGTTCTTGGGACTCCAAGAATGATTGTCATGGTTTCATTTTGAATGCTTTGAAGCCTTTTCATATCGCTTTGGAAGTAGGTGCACAGAACTGGTGCGGCATAGTCTATGACGGAGCGCACATAGGCTGTGTTCATCATTTTAAGCACGGCAATAGAGGCTCCATGTCCATTCCAGGTCATAGCTTTCAGTGCTCTGAGTCGACTTTTGCATGTTCCTTGAGTTGGTTGAGCTCCTCTTTCTTCCCCTTGTTAGAGCCGACAGTGACGCCAAGGTACCGACAGTGCCTTCAAGGTGTGTGTATATGTATGTGTGCATAGGGAAGAGTGCAGTGTAGACGACATAACACCCAATAACACATATGAAATGAGCCGCAGCAATAAATGGTGATAACCAGGAGATAACGCAGACCACAGCAAAAAGTGAGCTTGGCGACTAGCACCTCTCCAGTGTATCAGTGCTATACCGACGGCTCTGTAGAAGAGGGTGGACGATGTACCGGATGTGCATGTAATGTATTTGAACAATCTTCTCTCGTACATACAGCAATGAAGCGCGTCAATGACTGGGCAAGTACAACTCAAACCGAACTTGCAGGCATATACCTTGCCACTGAATTTTTAAAAGACAAAGGCAGTGGACAATATATACTGTGACTCGCAGAGTGCACTCCTGGCATTGAACGCATATAGTAGTGACACCCAGAAAATAGTCAGTGATATTCGAATGAATGTTTTAGCTGCTAAAGAAAACAGATTTGAAATTAAATTCCTATGGATACCATCACATGTTGGCATGTCAAGGCATGACACTGTTGATATGCTTGCAAAGACAGCCTGTAGAAAACCAGTGGTAGAAATTGATATGGGTATTTCATTAGCAGTGACAAAGAGAATACTTAAACAAATATCTACCGAAGATCTCACCGACCTAACAAATTCACAAAGACCTGAAAGTTGTAGCATTAAATATTATGATAGATATCGTGAGGAGACATTCACATATGGGACTAATAGAACAAGAACTCGGCAATGTGATGTTATAGTGGCCAGAATACGCCTGGGATATAGACGTATCTGGCAGCTTTCTCAAAACCCAAATGTCGAGTACACTATGTGTCAACTTTGTAACAGAGAAAACATGCACTCTCTTGAACATTATATTGTAGAATGTCCCATATTGACTGACTTTCGCCCTCCTGGGCTAAGGTATGCTGAACTCTGTAATTACTATATGAGTACTGGAACACTTGATGATATATTGGACTTGTATCCAAGATTGACCATGTAATAGATTAATTATACAATGTATATGATGTAACTATATAACCTGAGCTTGTAAAAGCACCTTAATCACCTTCAGTGATTAAGTGCTTAATTGCACACTAGTTTCTTTATCAGCTGTCTCACCCTGTCAGAGTGAATGAGATAAATGTCTGTGAATGCATGTGTGTATATATGTATATGTGTGTGTGTATGTATATGTATGGGTATAAAGTATATATGGAAGCTGATCAGAATTACATTTCACCTTTGTAAATGTACATGAATGACACAGTGTAGAAGACACATCGAACACTTTATGTAAGGCATACGTAAATCTGTGTATCTATGTATTTACGTATGTAGGTTAGCTTAGCATTTTAAAGGCACCGAATCCCCTTCTGTGGTTGATTGTTCAATAAACCCTTGAACTATATGTTTAACACATCTCTCACCCTGTCCATGGAGGACAGAAGAAAATGTAACGTTACATAGGGACCAAATGTTACATAGGGACCAAACGTTACATAGGGACCAAATGTTACATAGGGGCCAAACGTTACATAGGAGCCAAACATTACATAGGGGCCAAACGTTACATAGGGACCAAACGTTACATAGGGGCCAAACGTTACATAGGGGCCAAACATTACATAGGGGCCAAACGTTACATAGGGGCCAAACGTTACATAGGGGGCCAAACGTTACATAGGGGCCAAACATTACATAGGGGCCAAACGTTACATAGGGGCCAAACGTTACATAGGGAGCCAAACGTTACATAGGGACCAAACGTTACATAGGGACCAAACGTTACATAGGGACCAAACGTTACATAGGGGCCAAACGTTACATAGGGAGCCAAACGTTACATAGGGACCAAACGTTACATAGGGGCCAAACGTTACATAGGGGGCCAAACGTTACATAGGGAGCCAAACGTTACATAGGGGCCAAACGTTACATAGGGACCAAACGTTACATAGGGACCAAACGTTACATAGGGGCCAAACGTTACATAGGGAGCCAAACGTTACATAGGGACCAAACGTTACATAGGGGCCAAACGTTACATAGGGAGCCAAACGTTACATAGGGAGCCAAACGTTACATAGGGGCCAAACGTTACATAGGGACCAAACGTTACATAGGGGCCAAACGTTACATAGGGGCCAAACGTTACATAGGGGCCAAACGTTACATAGGGGCCAAACGTTACATAGGGACCAAACGTTACATAGGGGCCAAACATTACATAGGGGCCAAACGTTACATAGGGGGCCAAACGTTACATAGGGGCCAAACGTTACATAGGGGCCAAACATTACATAGGGGCCAAACGTTACATAGGGACCAAACGTTACATAGGGGCCAAACGTTACATAGGGGCCAAACGTTACATAGGGGCCAAACGTTACATAGGGGCCAAACATTACATAGGGACCAAACGTTACATAGGGGCCAAACATTACATAGGGGCCAAACGTTACATAGGGACCAAACGTTACATAGGGGCCAAACGTTACATAGGGGCCAAACGTTACATAGGGGCCAAACATTACATAGGGGCCAAACGTTACATAGGGGCCAAACGTTACATAGGGGCCAAACGTTACATAGGGACCAAACATTACATAGGGGCCAAACATTACATAGGGGCCAAACGTTACATAGGGGCCAAACGTTACATAGGGGCCAAACGTTACATAGGGGCCAAACGTTACATAGGGGCCAAACGTTACATAGGGGGCCAAACATTACATAGGGACCAAACGTTACATAGGGGCCAAACATTACATAGGGGCCAAACGTTACATAGGGGGCCAAACGTTACATAGGGGCCAAACGTTACATAGGGGGCCAAACGTTACATAGGGGCCAAACGTTACATAGGGGGCCAAACATTACATAGGGACCAAACGTTACATAGGGGCCAAACGTTACATAGGGGCCAAACGTTACATAGGGGCCAAACGTTACATAGGGGCCAAACGTTACATAGGGAGCCAAACGTTACATAGGGGCCAAACGTTACATTGGGGCCAAACGTTACATAGGGAGCCAAACGTTA
>WNGS01130491.1:0-10662 GCA_020271785.1 Procambarus virginalis
GTTATCAGTGACTTAATACCAAATGGTATAGGGTATTTTGAGCTCTGCAATTACTTCTTACACTCAGGAATATTGGAAGATATCTTGTGCTGTACCAGATTTTGCCAGTGGGGGCTAATAATCAGCCTTACAATTCTTGTTCTCTCCCGATTCCATGTATGACTGGCCGTCCTGTGAGGTGGGGATGTTGGATGAGCTTGTAGCTAGTTTATGATCTACATTGTGTAATCTTTCACATAGAATAGGGTAGCAGCACATTTGCTGTGTATACCAAAGCTTGTCACTAAAAAGAAATCGGTAATAAAGGTTTTTAAATTATAGCTTGTATTATTATTACCAGTATTATCCTTATTAAATCATAAAAAGGTTATCCATGGATCATTAAGATCTCATATTGATATGTAATGTTAGTATGTTGACCAAACCACACACTACAAGATAAAAAGACAATGTTATTAATATTTCTTATGAATCCTTAAATTGTGCAGTATGTCTCAGTTTTTCACTTCTTTGGATATACATTAGAAGCAAGTATTATCAAAAGAAGGCACCAAACCGGGAAGTCTATATAGCACCACCAAATGCGCGGGATAATCAGGGGGCGCTAAATATCACCAGGATGCCCAATACGAGAACAAAAACGCATAAGTGGAACGATATCAAAAGTATCACAAGTCACACCAAGATATTCTATCGAGACGAGACAGGTTGACCGCAGAGGGGCGGTCGGAAAAGGCAAGACACACAGCTCGTCCCGGGAATGTCAGGACATTCAAGTGAACATGCAGGACCGTAAGAGGGACAACGCAAATTGGACAATAAGGCCAGCAGGGGGGCGTCCATCAAGTGGACCATGCGTTAAGCAAGTCGTGGGCCGAATACACAACCTTGCCACAGGAGCAGTTTCCCATCGCCGGTTACGGTGTGTATACATTAGAAGAAATAGGATAAACAACTTATAATATTTGTTTCCATTATATTTTTTTCTTTAAATAACTGGGATCCATATTTTTAAGCTGACAAGATTTGTTTTACTTGTTTATGTTAAAAAAAAAATTGGTTCATTGCTACACACATAGGTGCTACATAGTCTCCCAGCTTAGACCCTTCTTTTGATAATTATTGTTACACCAGGCCAAATTGTTGTAACAGGAAGAGTCTGACACAAATTTGTTCCATGGATAAATATAGAGGAACACCATCTTGAGCACTTCCTCAAATAAAATCGGCTGGCCTCAGGCTTATAAGGGTAATAAAATACAATTAAGCATTCCTCAAAATAAGTAGCCCGTGGGCCTCACCTCACTGTCTTACCTCTACAACGCCTTCCCAGCATGGTGCCTTCTTTTGTTAATTATTATTGTTACACACAGCCAAATTGTGAAACCAGGACATGTGGTCTTGGACCCATACTTCCCCCCTCTTTTTTAACAGACCCTAACTAGTCCGTATAGTCATAATTATATGTTTAAGTATTCAATAACAAACGTTTTAGAAGTTTTTAACAACTAACATCTATTTGTGCAGATAGTTCTTTATCTTTTATGTCTCATCCACTTATTTCCAAATATAAAACAAAACATAAATTAAAAGTGGGTTTGTATAGCTAAGGTACACCCCCCTAGCTATACTTATTACTAGGTGAACAGGGCCTTTGGTGAATAGTTAAATGCTCCCTCGGCGCTCCCCTATTCATTAAGGTTTACTATCAGGCTCATCCCCTTTCTCCATATCAATCACTAGTTTTATAATTACTCGTTATTATTTTGCATTTACTAAAACTAATTGTAATATCCATGTAATAGAGCTATATTTTACTCCAAGTTTCAAGCAGAGAATGGCATAATAAACGACGAAAGGACTCCGATTCACGCGATGTCGTCCAACTAAACATTGATATTTGTTTACTAAGAAAATCGATTCCTCAGTGTTGATGTCCAGCCCAAGAGAACATATTGAGTTAATCTAGTTACGTATAAGGCTACGAATGGTATGAGGCCCCGTCCTTAAATCAGAGGGCGGTTGGTTTGTACTAAGAAGATTTTCGTTCTTAATCCCTACCTGAATCCGACGTAGTCGCCTACGAAGATGCTAAGAAAAACATTCGTAAGTACTACATTAACTGCTTTTATGAATCTGGCCCCAGCCGGTCTTACTTTAAAGGGTGTGACTTGGAATCATCGTCCTATGTATCTTAGCATTTCGAAGTAAAACACGTTCAGTGTATCATTCTGTATCCATCTGGTGGGTCGGTGTATGTAGTACAGTACTATAATTATTTGGAAATGGCCCAAGAACTATTTACTCTTCCTGTTAACATAGAACCAACTGCCATTAAATCACAATAAAGAGCTATTACCATGTATGTTCTCTAAAGTAAAACAAATGTAAAATTCTTTTTATATACATTTTGAGAAGTGCATATTAAAACACCTTGGTGTGTTGTGAGGGAGGTCCAAAGTATGACTGTACATCCAGAACAGTACAGATACTGACTTACTCGATACAACAAGCACCACCAAATGCAACGGCTCCCTACCTTAAGTCTACATAGCAGCCTCATCTACACCTCCATTGTTATCACATGACTGTTTGAACATTTGTCCACTTTGACACCATTCCCACGCCCCGTTGCCATAGACACCCACAATGATCCATCGCCACCTATAAGTGTGACGGCCCATACCCAACCACATGCTTTCCCTCAGCACCCTCCCCCAACAACTGTTCTCTCAACTCCACCCTCCCCACCCTACCGTACCCTCCCCACCCTTCACTGCCTCATCCCTTGGCTTCCCATCCGTCCCCACCATTACACGAGTGAGTGACAGAAAGATAGGAGAGTTGATATACACCAAACCTGTCTCTCGCGATCCCACATAAAGAGAATAACGTCTGAGCATATGCGAGGCATGGTAACATCAGAACAGCGTCAGGAACCTGTGTAAGGAATCATTTCAAATCTTGTACACCACATATGTAAACAATCCTGGATAGCAGCCCCAGCATGGAGCCTACTTGTCAATGCACAAGGACAGCTGGAAAAAGTCCAAAGTATGCTACTAGACTAGCCCAGAACTAACGAGGCATGAGTTATGGGGAAAGGGTGCGGGAAATGCAACTTACGACACTGGAAACAGAAAGTAACGGGAGGACATGACACACACCTACGAAATAATACTCAGGGGAATGAACCGGGTAACACAAGGAGAACTATTCAACATGGAGGGGACGGCGAAACAAGGACACAGGTGGAAGATGAGTACCCAACATCGACACAGAGACCATTAGAAAGAAACTTTTAGTGTCAGAAGTAGATAGTAAATGAATGCACTAGGAGTGAGTGCGTGGAGTCTGACTCCATACACAGTTTCAAATGGAGATTGCATTAGAGGCCACGTAGGCTTAGACTATGTTACACCAGTTGATTGACGTTGAGAGGCGTGGGACCAAGAAGCCAAAGCTCAACCCCGGAAAGCACAATTAGGTGGTGAGTACACCTGCTCTCACTCGTACCTGCCCTACACCTGCTCTCACTCGCCCTCCCCATACACACTGCTCTCCACTCGCCCCCTCCCACTGCTTCAGCCAACCATGCTCTCACTCGCCACTACCCACACTGGCTCCACTCACCACTTCTTATTCTCTCATTTAAAATAATCTCTTCACCTTCCTGGTTACCCTGAACACTTCTACAGTACCTAGTCTGTATAAGATATCATTTCAGCTCGCAATTAATAAAATAGTAAAAGAAAATGGGGAAAACCTCAAAGATGTCAACCACGTGACCACAGTGCGAAATTGCACTCTGGCCCAAGACACAACATTAGAACAATATCCACCACAAAACAAGTCACATCGGACAAAAGATGGAGCGTAAACCTAATGTCACCTGCAGATCTCCATGCCATGACTGAACAGTGGTGGAAACCACAGGACAGCTTTGGGGTTACGTTTCTTCCCCAGCAACCAGAGGCCAGATTCATAAAGCAGTTACGCAATTTCTTACGAACGTTGTACATCTTTTCCTCAATCTTTGACGCTTTGATACATTTATTAAACAGTTGTATTAAGTGTCAGGAGACATATTTTTCCTGCTCTCTCGTGCCACTGAATGAAGTACGAAATGCATAGTGCACGAGTGATGTGCACCATGTTTCAACTTTCTGAATATAAACTTTTCCCACAGTCGTGTTGGGTGTCAATGGAAGCCCAGGACATATGCTAGCCGTGATGTCATTCTGATCGCTGTATCAGGTCTGTGAAGGAAATTACAGGAGGGAGTTGATTTCAGGGAAATTTGGTACTATTCAAGTGTAGAGAGGGAGGTATGGGGGGTTAACGGCTGTAGACCACCCCCCCTATCACGTGTCCACCTCGTGAGCGAGGGGGGTAGCGTCGTGGAGCAGGTGCACCATTGGCCAGGGCCCCTGGGCCTCAGGAATGCTGAACCGTGATTGGTCAAGACGCTGAGGGGTACCACATGGTATGCTTGGGACCGTATTGGCGGGAAAAAGTCATTCTTACCTCATACGCTTGCTAGAGGAGACGTATTGTCCCGTGCTAGGCCAAGCCACGGGAAATACCGCCTGCAACGTTATTAAAGTCACGCCTATATTCGTGCTATCTTGCCGTGTGCCGTCCGTAAGAATCCGGTAATCGGGAAGGTGCATGAACCGTACCAGTGTGAACTTTGTCGTCTAAGCGCGGGATAGTGAGACGCCATCTTAGAGCAACTGGACTAAGTGGGGCCGTTAATTATCGCGCTAGGATAGTGACATCAGCCGTCTAACGCATCTGTGCGTGAAGGTACTGCAGTGAGACGTGCTAGAGAAAGTTTCAGTGTTATGAGAGAAACCTTAAATACGAAGTTCTGAGGAACAATCGAACAGTGTAGAACTCTGTCTCGTGTACCGTGTAGCACCGTGTACCGTCGTATCCTGGGGTACCGTGTCAAGTGGAAGGGCGTGGTACCGCATCCCCGCTGTGTATATCTGTTGTGCGCACACCCTGGTCGGCCTAGGCCTGAGTGCCCGCGACACCTGGTCGCTGTGTGTGGAGCTAAACCCCGTGGTCGAGGACCCTGTGCTCCACCTGACCACGTGTAGGAAGGGAGGACGCCTACGTCATCATCCAGCAGCAGCAGTGGGAGTGTGAGGGTGACGAATGTATGAGTGTGTGTAGCGGGCCCGCATGTGATGTAAGTACCCTCCCCCCTAAACTAAGGTACTAACCACTTCGAGGTGCTCAGGGGTATAGGTACAAGTGTAGAGCCAGAGTGCAATAGACTAGCAAGGATTTGCACAGGTAATAATGACCTTATCTCTTGGTGACTATTGAGCACTTATCGAATAGTACAGTAACTTGGTATTTAAGTGCTTTCTGAAACATTATAATTGATTTACTCGCCTGTGATTTCATTTTCTTGCTCGCTTCCCCAATTCCTCTAATAACCAAAAAGTATGAGAAAGACAAAAAGATAAATTTAAAAGCTTTAATGAACTACATTTCATTAAATGTATGAACATTGAATGCTAAACACGAGAACAGTGGACGGTGACCTTTTATGCGAGAAATGTCAACAAAGTTTATATATAAAATGTTAATAAGCTTATAGGACAACAAATTATACCTTATTCTACCTATAAATATAAACTAGTAACAAATAATAGCTTCACATTAAACATATCAAAATAAAATATTAAATAACCAATTACCACAAAATAGGCATCTCTCATATCTGGTAACTCTCAAGTTCATATGGATTGTACATACTAAATACCCATAGCTTCATATGGATTGCACATATTAAATAACCATAGGTTGATATGGATTGCACATGCTAAATACTGTAACCATGGGTTCAAATGGATTGCACATGCTAAATAACCAGAGGTTTACATGGATTAAACATACTAAATATTTATCAAAATAAGGCACCAAGCCAGGATGACTAAGCAGCACCATCAGTGTCGCTGGGTATTCAACAGGCAGAAAACAGGAGGAGCCTACCATCTAAAGTTATCTCAACAACATGAAGGGTTTGATAACAATAACCACAAAAACAGGGATGAGTGAAGGAGTCAATTTACAAGACAGAAATGCCCGAGCCTCGAGGGTGTATTAATATCCTCATGGCAGGCTTTAAGGTCCCTAGCTGCAGTTGCTACATGGTGCAGGATAACAAGAGTGCCAATGCTGGTAATCATCAGGGTACTTTTGGACACCCAAACTGGGGTCTAACCAATGCAGTACGGAGGAGCTAGGCGCATGATAGTCTACCGAGAGGGGGCCACAACTACTCGTATGCCAATCCAGGTGGGGGGGGGGGGTTAAAAATAACCTGGCAATCCACAGAGTAAACTAAGTCCTAATGGATGTGCACATCATCCGGGTGCATATGTTTTTCGTGATAAAGATCAAAATATTTAGGCTATGTAGCGGGGACAAACAAATTGCAAAATGCAGTAATAAAGGAAACAAATGAGTGCAAGCGAGGTGATGGTGCTGGGAACCCCCACGAAGGAGGGGAGGCAGATGATAAATGAAGCAGTTGTCACAATGGATGATGGAGTTGCACCAGTGAACAAGGTAGTCATCACTGGGGACTTGAGGGGTCAACCCAGCGGTGGAAGTGGGAGGGGAACGGAGAAAGTCAACAAGGGTAGTCAGATGAAGCCTGGTCTTCATCTGACTACCGTCACAGGCAAGCCAAGCGCCTTCAACCAGTGAGGCGTCACAAGCAAGCCAAGCGCCTTCAACCAGTGAGGCTTCAGCAGCTGGCAGTCAAAACTAACCTTGCTTAATGAACTGTACAGTAATTTTAAGTGTTACTTTTAGTGTTCTGTTAGTATAGGTTACATAAATTGTCAAGAATTCTTAACTTCAAGATGTGTGGCATCACTCAAGAAGATGAACAACAAGGTAAGTTGAGGTTTCTAGTTGAATATTTAATAATTATATGTGGCAAGGCAATTCAAATTATGTTGTTTGTAGTAAAAAAATAGTTGGAAATGGCTACTTTTGGACTCAAGAGGTGAAAAAGTACCATTATCCGGAACATGTGATTATCCGGCTGGGGGTCCTTCCCATATAGTCCGGATAATCGAGTGGAGACAGTACTTATAACTCTCCAAACATTTTAAACACACGATTAAAACTGTCATAAGCTTTTCATAAGGTGGGTGGAGCTTTTCTCTCCACCCACCCCCTTGTTTGGGGAAAGGAGGGGGTAGACTGTGGTTTGCAAGCCAATCCACCATCAAGTCGACGAATGATGTAAATAGACTTGACTCAATGTGGGAGTCACTGGGGCTCACCTAGAAATTGCAGTTTCATTACATTCAATGCTGGTTTTTGAGAGAAAAGCACCTTGTGGCTCCCCTGAAGCTAACTACTTATGTTAAAGAAAGCAAAGGGGTGTTCACCAGGTAGGAAGGAGCACCGCAGGAGTCAGAACGAAGAGACCGTCGGCTGTGAAAACCGACCCAAAGCCACACAAGAGCACCAAGGCCCAGAAACATTGATCAGATACCAGGCCCTGCTTGATACCTGCTTGATGGGATTCTGGGAGTTGTTCTACTCCCGAAGCTGGCCCGAGGCTAGGCTTGACTTGTGAGAGTTTGGAGAGCCCCCAGAACCCTGTTCAACCTCCAGAAGCCAGTGCCCAAGTATCTTTCCAAGACATATTAGCAAAAAACCAGCGTGAATGTAATGAAACGCCATTTTCTGGGTGAGCCCCGGAGGCTCCCTGGAGCTTATCGGGCTAATGTATGTTATGTTAGACCGGGACACTAGCTATGGAGTTCAGACCTACCAGGGACCAGCGCCAGAACCTGGCCCTTCAGAGAGGGTTCAGGGAGAGCAATGGCCTGGAAAACCCCATATAGTTGGGGGTTGTCCTTATCTGCCATCGACCGGGGTTAGGCACCCAGAAAGGTAGGCGTAACAAAACAAACCCCACATGGTAGAAAACTACAACAAACGAACAGAAAGGTAGAAAAACTCCCTACAATCACAAGGAAAACAATCAAACAATCACTTTACTGCCGCGCCGGTTGTCCGCGGAGCCCTCCCCTCCCCGGGAGGGGGAGGGGGGGGCCCCGGACCTCACCGCGCGGCTGCCTTCAGTTCGGAAACTAGGCTTCAACCAACGCGAAAAATCCGCCGACCGGACGGGAGGGAGGGTAGCCAGGGAGCCTCCGGGGCTCACCCAGAAAATGGCGTTTCATTACATTCAACGCTGGTTTTCTGTGGGGAGCCCCTACGGCTCCCTGGAGCTAATTACCCAAAGAGAAGGAAAAAGAGGGGACTTACCCGGGAGGCGGCGGCCACAAACTCCTCAACGCGAAGTCGAGACAACTGGCTGCAACCTGCGACCCAAAGCAACACACAAGAACGCCGAGGAGCAGGACGTTCACCAAATAACGGGCGGCCAGGACCCTGTTCGATTTCCAAAAACCACGCGCCCCGAATATTCGCCCAAGACATATTACCAAACACAGCAGCCAAAGCGCATACTTCCTAACGTCATGGGCGCGAGGAGGATAGACCGCAGGCTGGCTAGATTTAATAACCCTGCGGACAACCTGGGAGACCCGAGCCTGGAACAGGGAACGGGGAGGAAACTGGATCAAACCCAAGCGCATCCCAGCCACACCGGCCGAAGCGCGCAAGTAACGGCGAAGCGCCGCCAACAGGACACAACACATGATGCACCACCGGCCGAACCAACCAAGCATCAATGACCATGGACCCCTCGGAAAGCAGCCGTCTCGTCTTCGCCAGAAAAGAAGGAGAAGGCTGTAACGGACAAACGTACCCCCAGGACCGAAAGAGCAGAAAAGACAACCTACGAAGAGCCAGAAAATGGCGAAAAGAACGCCAGGAAACCTCATAGCCGCCTAGACGAAGCTCTCAGGTGGGACACCATCAATGAAGCCACCTGATCACCATAGAAATGGTGATACACCGCGTCAAAAAGACCAGACGCGAAGAGCAGAGGAGAAGAGCGAACCAGCCCTGTACCGGACCGGACCGACCTTCTGAAAGAGGCGGGCCGCGGGAAACGTCCCGGGTTCGGGCACCGAGCGAGGAGCACAGGAAACCAAGGCTGGGCTGGCCACCAAGGGGCCACAAGGACTACCCTCCCTGAGAAAGTCTCCAATTGGACCAGAACTCGAAAGCAACAGCTGGACCGGAGGAAAGAGGTACAGGTAACCCCACCTCGACCAGTCCTGCTGAAAGGCATCCACCGCGAACGCCTCGCAGTCGGGGAAGGGAGTCACATAAATCGGGAGACGCCGAGAGACCACGCCGACGCGAAGAGGTCCACATCTGGGAGACCGTACGTCTGGCAGATCCAACGAAACGAGGCGTCGTCGACCGTCCACTCCGTGGAAAGGGGAATGAAGCGAGAAGACCGTCCGCCAGAACGTTGGACACTCCACCGGACGTGAACCGCACGGAGAGCCAACCCCGAGAATCCAGGAGACGAGCCACTCGAAGGGACCAACCCCACAGAGGCAAGGACCGAAGAGAACCTCCGCGGTTCAGGCAATGAACCACCGGAGAGCAGTCCGAATGGAGGCGAATGGTCGAACCTTGAGCGACCCGAATCCTCCGAAGGGCGAGCCAGACAGCCGCGAACTCCCGAACCGTGCTGTGAGCCCGACGGAATGACGGACCCCACCGACCCTGGCCTGCTGGTGAGCACTGGTCACACAAACCCCAGCCGAGGGACGACGCGTCCGTGAACACATCGAGCGAGGGCTCGGGGAGGCGCCAAGGCACCGAACCCGAAAAACCCGAAGAGGAAGCCGGTGACAGCAGCAACCGGCGTAAGAACCACGGAGGACGAACCCAACGATCGCGAGAGAGGCGGAAAGGACGTTCCCGAAAGGAACCAAAACAGACGCCGAAGCCAAACCCGACCCGGCGGGTAGACTAGCATGGCGAAGTTGAGACTCCCGCACAACTGCTCGAGCAACCGCCGAGTGACCCGGTACCCTTCAGAAACAGCAGACGGCGGTCCTGCAGCCGCTGCAGCGCCCCAGGAGGGAGAGACAAGGAAGCAGTCCGAGAATCCCAAAGAAGACCCAGCCAGGTCCGAACCCGGGAAGGAACCAGATGGGACTTCCTCCAGTTCACCAGGAACCCGAACCGGGCGAGCTGGGAAAGAACCACATCCCTGGCGAGCAGGACACGCGGACCGACTGGGAGCCCACACCAGCCAGTCGTCGAGGTAGGCCAAAACCCGAATCCCTAGAAGACGCAGAGGGTCACCACAACCGGGTCAGACGCGTGAAAACGCGAGGTGCCAGATTCAAGCCAAAAGGGAGGCACCGAAAAACGGTAAGCCTGATGCCCCACCACGAAACCTAACCAGTCCCTGAACCCCCGGATGAATAGGAACGTGCCAATACGCGTCCTTGAGGTCCAGGGACACCATCCAAGCACCCGCTCCAACAGAAGCCGGACTGAGACAGAGTAGTCATCCGAAAGGAGGGGCAAGGAATCCAGAGGTTCAGACGGGACAAGTCCAGAATGAAAACAGATCCGCACAGTCCCGTTTCGGCACTGGAAACAGACGGGAAAAACCCATCTGAGGGACGTAGTCGTTTCGACCACGCCAAGCGCACCCACTCCAAGATGAGTGACGAA
>WNGS01130504.1:0-14388 GCA_020271785.1 Procambarus virginalis
CCTTTGAGAAAGCAAACCCTAAATCTCTTCGCAATAACAACCTCGCACTCATGCACAACCTCATTCTTCTTCTTCAACCTCCCATAACCTGTCTCATCACCAAACAGCATCAGCCACCTCAATGTCCTATGCCAGTGTCCTCAATGCTTCACCTCACCAGCAACATCATCTCATAATACTGCACAACAAACTCAATCCCTCCACTCTCCCTCACCCACCACCTCCACCTTATTCTCCTCTTCAGAACCTTTCATATGAACGAGTCTGCCTGTGTGCAAGCTGCTTACTTGAAGGCTAAGGACGATGGCCGTGACTTTGCTGACTATCTTCCTATCTTTCTCACTCATAACGGCCTTCCTAGTATCTCTGTTCCTCCTACTGCTATTGCGCTCTGCTCCATTCTCGCCTACAGTCTTCAGTCCAAAACACCACGACTTCAGGTGGGAAATACTACAGTTCCCCCACAATTCCCCCCAACCCACCCTGACTGCTACAGAAAACGGTGCCACTAACCAAACAGCACATCCTGGACTATCCCAAACTGAATCATCCATGTCAAAAGCACTTTCAACCTTTCTCCCAACATTGTTCCCTCCACTTCTAATCAGACTACAAACACTACAACCTCTGATACCTCTCACCCGGTCCCTGTTAATAAGCCTTCTGCCTGCCTCCACCCAACAACTCCAGTCATTCTTCTGTAACTCATCTCATCTCGTCCCGAGCCCGCTCAGCAACCCGTTGTCTTACTCCCACCTCCCGCTGTCAATTACCCACAATTCCTACCACCCTCCTCCAAGATGCACCTTCTTCAGTAACTGCCCAAGTCATTGAATCACGTAAACCTCATGCTCCTGTACATGCACAAAACCCCACCAGCACCTCATCAAAACCTAAAAATTCATAAAGATCATCCAATTCAATGTGCGGGCATATTTCTCCATCAGACACATGGTGTCAGATTTATTGAGATCGAGAAACCTGATGTGCTATTATTAAATAGCACATACATTACGAACTCACATAAAATCAAACATCATGGCTACTCCTCTTACCAATCACCAGATGAAGCACATGAAGGAGTTGCAATACTCATCCGTTCTTCATACAAACACGAACTCTTACACACTCATTGGCTTCACAAACATTTCCTAGCCATTAAAGTTCACACACAGATGGGCCCTCTCATCATCTGCACAACCTACACCCGTCCTAACACCGACATTCCCATGCAAGATTTCATAACTCTCTTCAACCACACTCACTTGCCTGTTTTCTGCTTGCAGACCTCAATGCACAACATCCCACATTCCACCACAATACCACAAATCAGCATGGCAGACAGCTTCATCAAATATACACTCAAAAACATCTATTCTTTCTTGGCCCTGATTTCCCCACTTGTTTCACACCTACAGGTTCTGGCAGGCCTGATCTCATATTCACCAACAGACATGGCAGCAACTTGCAACACTTTATTTCACCAGGGCCCATTACGGGCTCTGATCATATTCCCTTAATTATCACAGTCTCCACAAATCCTATTCTCATCCCCAGTACTCCTCAATTCTCATACCATAGGGCAAACTGGGACATGTTCAAACAACACATTGATGACACTGATCTCACTTATGAATACAATGACAAACATCACACTGACATCGACACACAAGCACGCAACATACAAGACACCATCATTCATGCAGCAAACATCTCTATTCCTAAAACAACACACAAACCACATTTCACTTTCACCCCCTCCATTCGCTCAAAACGCCTCTTAGCTTGTTATCACACTAGATTCTTACAAAACATACATCGTCATGGACAAATACTATGGGACCTAACAGCATTAAAAAACCACATCCTTAACAGCCTGGATGAAGATCACACAAAACATTGGAAACACCTCATAGAACAAGCAGAACAATACAGAAAACTGACACCTCAAGAATTCTGGAAACAAATTAAACGATTACAAGGATCAACTCACACACCGTTTAAATACCTTCTTCATAATAACAACAAAATCACTGATCCTGATGCAGTACTCAACATTTTTAAACACCACTGGGAACAAATCTTTCACCCACATCCTCCTGAACCAGTTGCACGCCCCAACATTGACAGAGTCGAAGACTGGATACACCAAAATAGACAAGCAACTACACCAGACGACCTCATCCACCTTGACAATCTCAATTCAAACACTGAACTACAGACTCCCCTAACTCTAGCTGATGTCAAGACAGCTCTCATGGGCACTCGTCGTAGAGCCCCTGGTGCGTCTGGCATTGGACATATCCTTCTTAGACAACTCCCTGCTTCTATCATTAATGTTATCACTAACCTATTCAACGCCTCCCTTGCCTCTGGATACTTCCCTCTCAACTTTAAGTCTGCCACAGCCGTTCTTATTCCAAAACCTGGAAAACCTCACACTGACCCAAAGAACTACAGACCCATCAGCCTTCTAGAGACACTTGGCAAAGTCTTTGAAAGGCTGATCAACCAGAGACTTAGAACCCACCTAGAAGACAATGACTTACTCTCTAATAAACAGTTTGGATTTCGGCCTCACCGGTCCACTCACGACGCCTTAAACATCTTGACCAACTACCTCAGTATCAATAAACGCCAAAGATTCAAGACTGCACTCATCACTAAGAACGTTGAAAAAGCCTTTGACACTGTTTGGCATGACGGTCTAAAATTCAAACTATGCAACAACTTTAATCTTCCCCTTATCACCACCAAACTTCTTTCTAACTACTTAGACAATAGGACAATGAGAATTAAGTTCCTCCGACAACACTCTGACTACTTCAACTTACATGCCGGTGTTCCCCAAGGTTCTGTTCTTGCCCCAGCACTCTACATCCTATACATCAACGACATCCTGACCCTCTCATCACACTCGTGTGTGTGTGTGTGGTGTGAAAAAAAAAAAAATAGTGTAGTTAGTAAACAGTTGATTGACAGTTGAGAGGCGGGCCGAAAGAGCAAAGCTCAACCCCGTAAAATACAACTAAGTGAATACACTTCATTAACCATATGCTACGCCGATGATGTCTCTCACCTTGTCACCAGCACCAGACTTGATACACTAACGAACAGAGCACAAAGAGAACTTGATATTGTCACTGAATGGGAGTACAAATGGCGTATAAAAACCAATTCCAGTAAATCCAAAATTACATACTTTTTCTGTAAAAGTAACATTCGCCCTATTCCTCTTAAACTCTATTCATACACTCCAAATCCTACTTATATCTCTGTGTCTCCCTCCTCCACAGTCCTTGGACTCACATTTGATCGACAACTACTCTTTCACACACACATTACACAGAAACATGCAATAGCTCTTCAAGCTATGAATAAACTGAACAGACTCAGATATGTAAAACCGGACACAAAAATGCACCTTTACAAAGCACTAATTAGACCTCTCCTAACATATGCTCCACTAGCTCTCTCTCTATCTTCACGTACTAACAAACTAAAGCTTCAAAGAATACAGAATAGAGCATTAAGATGGGTACTCAACACCCGATGGCAAGAGTTTATTACCAATCAAAGTCTCCATGAAAGTACGAACATTCCTTCCCTAAATGTATACTGGAAAACTTTATCAGACAGACAAATTGATAGACTACTCACTTTTCATGAACAACATATTGATTTTCTCCTACACACTCTCAGACGACCACAACACACTCATGACCTCTTCTCTACCATCCATGATCCTCCTCCTATCTCTATATTTCGATAAACTTTAGATCAAAACACCCAGCATCCACCATCATACATATTCAGCTCTCAACAACCAGCACAAACCATCCGTAAAAGTTCAGCCCTGACGCTCTTGAGCCAATCACTGAGATGTTGTGAGTTTTGTGATGTCCCTGCTGTTGTCGCTAAAAACACCCGACTGAGTCCCTGCCTCGAACGCCGCATCCAAAAGACACGCAGCTGGGTTTATCCCTGGCACTTTTTCTCCTACAAATCTTCTTCCTCTCACCCCCCTTATCTTCTTCTGTCCCCACTTCAATGCTCGTCCCAAGGGCATCTTCTCCTGTATTATTCTGATTCTGATTCTGGTCTCTCTCTCACTCCGCTCCCGTCACGGTCCGCGACTCGGGTGACGCCGAGGAAAATAAGACTCGCGTCCCTACCAAAACCAAAAAAGACCACCACTACTACTACCTACTCACTTACTGCTCCTCCTCCTGTTTTTCCAGCTTGCTGGGTAGTAGTTATGATCGTTCGTCCACGCGGAGTAACTGCTCTCCTCCGCCTCTGTTCGTCTAACGATCGACATAACGCCATACAGCAATGGCTGTATGTAAGAGAGTCCATAGACGGATTTAACTTGCAAAGCAGGAATAAAACGCACGCAGAGAGGGGGAGCGAGGGGTGTGTGTGTCTCTTGTGTACTATTACATAGCAGTAGTACTGTTGAGTCCCAGCTCGTTCGCCCCAGATGTTTGTCTGGCTGGTGTAGCCCAGCTCGTTCGTCCCAGACGTTTGTCAGGCTGGCGTAGCCCAGCTCGTTCGTCCCAGTCGTTTGTCAGGCTGGTGTAGCCCAGCTCGTTCGTCCCAGACGTTTGTCTGGCTGGTGTAGCCCAGCTTGTTCGCCCCAGATGTTTGTCTGGCTGGTGTAGCCCAGCTCGTTCGCCCCAGATGTTTGTCTGGCTGGTGTAGCCCAGCTCGTTCGTCCCAGACGTTTGTCTGGCTGGCGTAGCCCAGCTCGTTCGTCCCAGTCGTTTGTCAGGCTGGTGTAGCCCAGCTCGCTCGTCCCAGACGTTTGTCTGGCTGGTGTAGCCCAGCTCGTTCGTCCCAGACGTTTGTCTGGCTGGTGTAGCCCAGCTTGTTCGCCCCAGATGTTTGTCTGGCTGGTGTAGCCCAGCTCGTTCGTCCCAGACGTTTGTCTGGCTGGTGTAGCCCAGCTTGTTCGCCCCAGATGTTTGTCTGGCTGGTGTAGCCCAGCTCGCTCGTCCCAGATGTATAGTATAGTCCTGCTTTAATCTACCCAATCTTTAATCTACCCAATTTAATCTAGTCCTTGTATAGTCCTGCTTTAATCTACCCAAGTTATCCATGATTATCACTGTTTACTCTTTATTTGTTCAGCTTAAATTTACTTAAATAATACGTATTTACTTAATAATACTGTTGCAGTGTTAAAGCAGTGTCCATTTCTAGTGGGATACTCAAATAATTTTGCTTTTCACTTTCGAGATTAATTGTTTGAATTCTTCCAAACTATACCACGATTAATACTGTCTTAATATAATCAAACTATACAATGATTAATACGGTCTTAATATAACCAAACTACCATGAATAATACTGTTCAATCTTACATGAATATTACTCTCTTAATCTATTTAACTGACAGCTTTATTACATTGGTTTTATTACCATAGCTTGGCTATCTGTCCGGTATTTTCACTCACTATGGTCAATTAACTTTACCTTTGCTTTTGTCTACTGGTGTATGTGACGGTTGCTGGTGCGGCAGCTGGGTCTCCCTGCCTGCTTTTTTCCTGTTAGTCCTACCGATGCTTACTTTTTCATTTTCCGTAGTGGCGAGAAGCCGGATCACGCAGCAACTGCAACACGGGAAGAGGGCTCGGGCGGCGGCGTGCGAGGACAACAGCGCAGTGGTGTGAGGACGCAGCCGGCCTGGGCCAGGACGAAACCCGCCCGTTTCGCCTCCCCCTCCTCGGGGGCCTCCTCGGGGGGCTCTGATGTGGACGGCGACGACACTTCCCAGAGGCCCCCTGCCGGCAAAGAGGCGGGTGGCACAGCGACGCAGCCTCCATCCCCTTTCGGCCGACGATTGGACGACGCTTCAGGCGCCCATCGCGCAGGCTCGGAGGCCCTCTCATGACACAAGCCTTCTGGGCATGGGGATCACTGAGGCCGCCCCTGCCACGGCTGCTACAGCCGCCCCCCCCCCTTCCCCAACCGTCGACCAAGGGCCAGGGCCAGGGGGCATAAGTCGAGGAGACGTGCGAGCTCCTCCAGTCTGTCCTCCTTTCCTTCCCAGTTCGGTAGTATAGTTGCTCTGCCACCTTGGGGTTTTTCCTCGCGGCCAGCGGGCACTCGCCCTTCGGGGGGGGGGGGGTCCGGCCTGCTGGCCCTGCGGGGTGGGGGTGCAGCGCCCGTCCCCAATGTGTTCCGCTGTCCGCAGCTACTACTTTGACTTTACTGCCATTCTACTAGTAAGCCCTACCTTAAGTCGGCCTCTGGCCTGAGGTTATTTAGGAAATTCTTTCTCCTTATTCCTTGGCGGCTCAGCCTCTGGCCTGGGGTTATTTTCTTCTCCAAATTCATATCAGGCTTTCCCAGTCTCTATGTAATTTTCTGCCGCCTGTTTATTTCCAGCTAGGGTTTCCATTATGTTATGTTGTTCACTTATGGTGTCCTGACTGTTATACTTAGTTAGATTTGTTACATTCGCCTCACTGCTAATTCTAGACAATAGGCCATTAGTTTTCTGCAGAGTTTGTTACTAGGCTACAAGATTACTTTTATTTTACAGCGGGTGTACATTTTAAGTTGTTTCGTGTACTTTGAGTTAGCCACGGCTATGTTATACATTTGTTAAGACCTACTTAGAAGCCTGTCTTACTCTGCAGAATTAATTATACTGTACTAATAAATTTACGCCCCATACTGTTTGTGTCTTCCTTCCCCTGATCAGAAAAATGGATAACATGCTTATTTCACAGCTCCAAATGTGCAACAAACAGCCATGAATCCACCGGCTACAACGTTAACTGTTTTCTTCACGTTATGTCAAAAGGACGTGTTTGCAGAAACACTGCTGTGTTCGGAAGTGCCCACATATTACACATAGAATGCGAGTAGAAAATCATTTGAACGACGCAAACGAGTAGAGCGAGTCGACAGACAACCTGGCATATTTAAATAAACTATGATAAGCAGACTGCACACGGTGCATCCCAGTCAAGATGAATGCTTCCTTCTTCTCATGCTGTTGGTAAACGTTCCCGGTCCAATATTTTTCCAGTCATTGATATCTGTCAACGGCATAATTTATGCCACTTTTCGTAGTGCATGTCAAGCTCTTAATTTATTGGAGAACGACCCACACTGGGATGTATGAATTAATGAAGCGTCCAACACGTCACATCCAAATCAAATTCGAGCATTATTTGCAGTCATATTGACCACCTTCGTCTCTATCAGAGTTATGGGAGAAATATAAATCGCAGATGGCTGAAGATATTATCCGTCGAATACACAAGGAAAATTCAAATATAAACATAGATTTCACATCAGAAATCTACAACGAAGCGTTGATAATGACTGAACATTTGTGCTTAGAAATCGAGAACAAAGTTCTAAAAATATTGGAAATGCCATCAATGAATCGATCTGCTTCTGCTTCGTTCGATGTAGAATTGCGTCGGGAACAAAATTACAACACGGGTAATCTGTTGTCGTATGTGCAGTCAAACATTCCTTAGCTAACGCTTGAGCGAAAAGGCATTTACAATCAAATAATTCAAACGGTCAATAAGGGGTTTGGAGAAATCTTTTTAGATGCGTCAGGAGGAACTGTAAAACCTTCCTAATTAGATTCATTCTGGCAGCATTTCTATTCCAAAATGGCATAACCTTAGCTCTTGCATCGTCCGGAATAACTGCGACATTGCTACCAGGTGGAAGAACTGCTACTTCGGCTATGAAATTGCCATTGATCATGCAATTCATTGAAACTCCCACGTGCAACATTTCCAAAGCATTGCACAGATGTAAACTTATATACATCAATGATCTGCCTAATGTCTCTAACATTCTGAAACCTATTTTGTTTACTGATGATACTACCCTCGTCTACTCTAACCCCAACCCACATACACTAAATAATGTTGTTAATAATGAACTAAAAAAAGGCCACATCTGTTGGATGTCAACCAACAAACTAACACTTAACATAGAAAAGACCTACTACATCTTATTTGGAAGCAAATCTACAAATGCAATTCAGTTTCAGATAGACAATGTAAACATTAGCAATAAAAATGATGGAAAGTTTCTCGGCCTATTCCTAGACAAGAGACTCAACTTCAGTACCCACTTACAACACATAACTAAGAAAGTCTCTAAAAAAATTTGGTATACTCTCCAAAATCAGATATTATGTACCTAACTCTGCTCTCATCTCTCTATATTATGCACTAATCTCTCCCTATCTTAACTATGGTATCTGTGCATGGGGTTCAACCAGTGCAAACCACCTCAAGTCCATCATCACCCAGCAAAAATCTGCTATCAGAATAATAACAAATTCTGCTTTCAGACAACACTCAGCCCCCTTGTTTAACTCCCTAAACATGCTAAACATAATCTCACTCCACAAATTCTCTTGTGTCAATTACATTTACAAAACCCTGTTCTTAAATGCAAATCCTACTCTGGAACTCTCCCTAGACAGATGTAATAGGACCCATTATCACCACACCAGAAATAAATATCTCTATGATATCCCCAGAGTTAAACTTAATCTGTGTAAACACTCTATGCAAATAAAGGGACCCAGTCTATGGAACTCACACCCTATTGAATTGAAAAGCTGTCCAACTTTTGCGTCATCCAAAAACAATACTAAAAAGTACCTAATTTCATCTTCAGAGTTTTTTACCTTTTGCTTTAAAATTGCACTGTATCTATTGCTACCCAATCTTTATGTACCCAATCCGAACATCTTTACCAATGTGATCATTGCTGTCTTCTTATATGTGTTGTTAATCTGTTGTATGGTGTCTATTAATCTTGTTTAAATTACCAATCAAGCTGTCAATGTATTCAATCAGAGCTTTAATATACCAATGTGCTTTAATATACTTACTAATCTCTCTCATCTCATTTTTTCTTGCAATGTATTTGTTACCATTTTACTAATTCGGCTAGAATTTACCTACTTAAAATTATCTGTTAGATTAAAAGGACCTGCCCGAAACGCTGCGCGTACTAGTGGCTTTACAAGATTGTAAATACTATGCTATGTATTCTCACAAACCCAATGTACCTTCTTGTATATAAATAAATAAATACAGTAATATTGTTTGGGATGAATGCACAATGACCAAAAAAATCGCTCGAGGCTCTTGATCGATCATTGCAAAATTTGTGTGGAAACATCAGACCATTTGGGAACGCATGAGTGTTGCCAGCAGGATATTTCAGGCAAACATTACCTGTAATTCCTCGATCGACACCAGCAGACGAAATAAATTCTCGCCTGAAATACTCTACTTTGTGGCGCCACGTATAGACGTTAAAATTAACTACAAATATCCGTGTCTAGCAGCAAAACGATCCATCAGCTGGGATATTCTCACATCAATTTCTGGAAATTGGGAACGGAAACGTGCCGATTGATTTCACCTCGGGACGAATTTCATTGCCTCAAAACGTCTACAATTTAGTGACGTCAAAAAAAGAATTTGTTGAAAAAGCATTTCCCAATGTTCAAACCAATTATAAGAATCACGATTGATTGTCTGAATGAACGAGCTCTTCTTGCGGCCAAGAACAAAGACGTCCACTAACATACAAAGCAAGGCAGTCACATACAAGTCCGTCGACACTGTTGAGGAAGCAGATGAGGCGGCTAATTATCCAACAGAATGTTTGAATTCACTTGACCTGCAAGGAATACCATTACACGTACGGCAATTGAAAATCGGCTTGCCAATTATCATGTTGCGTAATATCAACCAGCCAAAACTTTGCAACGCCACGCTCCTTGCAGTAAAAAAATTAATCAGCAACGTCGTAGAAGCCACAATCTTGACAGGACCTTTCAAAGGTGAAGATGTTCTCATTCCTCGCATACCTATGATTCCAACAGATATGCCATTTCAATATAAGAGACTGTAATTTCCAATTCGATTGGCGTTTGGAATTACCGTCAACAAAGCTCAGGGCCAATCTTTAGAATTGTGCAGCTTATAGCTAGACACGAATTGGTTCTCACATGGACAATTATATGTTGCGTGTTCTAGAGTCGGCAAACCAGACAATCTCTATATTTCCACAGACAGTGGAACAACAAAAAATATTGTATACCCACAAGAATTGTGAAATTAAACATATTAGAAACGTGCACTTTCTCTTTTCTTTTTTTCCAATTAACCAGACTGGTCTGGCCCTAGCTTCGGTAGGGGACAGACGTGTTGCTTCGGCGCTCCGGCAGTTTGGTGCTTGTTTACCAGTTTGGCCGGTTGGGGGCGGGTGTACTCACCTAGTTACTCACCTAGTTGTGCTTGCGGAGGTTGAGCTCTGGCTCTTTGGTCCCGCCTCTCAACCATCAATCAACAGGTGTACAGGTCCTGAGCCTATTCGGCTCTATCATATCTACACTTGAAACTGTGTATGGAGTCAGCCTCCACCACATCACTTCCTAATGCTTTCCATTTGTCAACCACTCTGACACTAAAAAAGTTCTTTCTAATATCTGTGGCTCATTTGGGCACTCAGTTTCCACCTGTGACCCCTAGTGCGTGTGCCCCTTGTGTTAAATAGCCTGTCTTTATCAACCCTGTCGATTCCCTTGAGGATCTTGAATGTGGTGATCATGTCCCCCCTAACTCTTCTGTCTTCCAACGAAGTGAGGATCAATTCCTGTAGTCTCTCCTCGTAGCTCATACCTCTCAGCTCGGGTACTAGTCTGGTTACAAACCTTTGAACCTTTTCCAGTTTAGTCCTATGCTTGACTAGATATGGACTCCATGCTGGAGCCGCATACTCCAGGATTGGTCTGACATATGTGGTGTATAATGTTCTGAAAGTTTCCTTACACAAGTTTCTAAAGGCCGTTCTTATGTTAGCCAACCTGGCATATGCTGCAGATGTTATCCTCATGATATGAGCTTCAGGGGACAGGTCTGGCGTGATATCAACCCCCAGGCCTTTCTCTCTCTCTGACTCTTGAAGTATTTCATCTCCCAAATGATACCTTGTATCTGGTCTCCTGCTTCCTACCCCCCTATCTTCATTACATTACATTTGCTTGGGTTAAACTCTAACAGCCATTTGTTCGACCATTCCTGCAGCTTGTCCAGGTCTTCTTGAAGCCTCAAGCTGTCCTCCTCTGTCTTAATCCTTCTCATAATTTTGGCGTCGTCAGCAAACATTGAGAGGAATGAGTCTATACCCTCTGGGAGATCATTTACGTATATCAGAAACAGGATAGATCCAAGCACAGAGCCCTGTGGGACTCCACTGGTGACTTCACGCCATTCTGAGGTCTCATCCCTCACTGTAACTTTCTGCTTTATATTGCTTAGGTACTCCCTTATCCACTGGAGCGCCCTACCAGTTACTCCTGCCTGTTTCTCCAGCTTATGCATCAACCTTTTATGGGGTACTGTGTCAAAGGGTTTCCGACAGTCCAAAAAAATGCAGTCCGCCCATCCTTCTCTTTCTTGCTTAATCTTTGTCACCAGATCGTAGAATTCTATCAAGCCTGTAAGGCAAGATTTACCCTCCCTGAACCAGGGTGTGTCTGCTCGCCTGTGCTGACGTAGAGTTACGATGGGGGTTCCCTCTCCCCCCTGTCGTCCAGGCTCAGTCTGTGGGGCTCGAATTCTCTGTGCGGGCCGGTTACCCGGAAATTGCGCTGGCTTGTGATTTGCTATCTGTCCCTGTGTTAGCGATTTATGGGGTCGAGTTGGTAACGGCCCGTCGGGCGATAGTGAAATTCACGGAGGAGCTGGCGTATTGCGATTTTCTCCGGCGATACGAGGGGCGGACATTACCCCTGCCGGATGGTGCGGGCACTGTGACCCTCTCTGATCGCAGTGGTGCCCTCACTTACGTCAGTGTGCATGGGGCTCGCTTGGAGTTTCCGGAGGGTCTGCTACGGCGGTATTTCGGCCGGTTTGGCGCAGTGGTTAGTGTGCGGGTGAATGTGGTGTCTTCCAGTCCACTTAAGGGTGTGTTGACTAACATTCGCACCCTGGGCATGAGACTCCGGGCAGATATTCCGTCCTCTGTGCGCCTTATGGGGTACAACGTTCGGGTGTTTTACGCCCGCCAGCCGCGAACGTGTTATCGTTGTGGCCTTTTGGGCCATCAGGCTGCTGACTGTTCTGCGCCTGCCGTTGCGCCAGTGAATCTCTTCAGTGAGGAGGATTTTCCGCCGCTTCCTGTGGGGGATGATTCGGTGGGTGTGGACGTCTCTTCGGCTGAGGAGGTGCCCTGTGTGTCAGCTGTTGCTCCGCCTGTTGCGCCCCCTGTTGTTGTCGCCTCTCCTTCGGAGGTTGTGTCCTCGCCTGGTACTCAGCCTGCTCTGGATGGTGTCCCTGCGCCTCTTCCGACTGCCGTCTGCTCGGACCCCTCGTCTTCCAGTCCTTCCTCTGCTGTGTCTGTCCCGGTCCCTGCACCCTCGCCGTCTGTTCTGGCTGTGCTGGGAGCTGGGGTGGATCCGGCGCTTCCTCCCGTGCCTGGCCTGGTGCCCCATGTGGTTGAGGATGCTGCCGTACTGCGGCGTGCGTCGGTTCGCCCGGCTAGTGTTGCGCGTGTCACTGAGTCTGCCTCCGGATCTGATGATGTGCGGCCCTAGCCTAAGCGTTCCCGGCGTTCTTCTTCTGCGTGGGCTGACGTTGGCGACTTCGACGAGTGTGGTCCTTCCGGTGACGGTGGGGTGGCTCCGGTTGTGGTGCACACTACAGTGGTGGCGGAGGTGCACTTGCCTGAGGATGCCGGTGCTGGTGTTTCGGCCTCCCCTTCTGGTCTGGTGTCCGAGGGTCCTGCTTCGGGCGTGTTGCCTGCGTCGGATGGCTCCGGTTCTTCGTGGGGGAGCTTATACCCCGTTCTGGCTTGTGTTGAAAGTTTGTTTTCACCTCATCCAAAACTATTGTAACATATCACCTCACCGAAATGCAGGTATAAATGAAAGCTGTTTAAACTCTGTTTAGTGTTAGTTGTGTGTGTGTAACCTAAAGTCTTTGAAAATGTAATAAGTTATTACGAAACGCGTTCTAGCGTACCTTGAGGATACCTTGAGGTGCTTCCGGGGCTTATCGTCCCCGCGGCCCGGTCATCGACCAGGCCTCCTGGTTGCTGGACTGATCAACCAGGCTGTTGGACGCGGCTGCTCGCAGCCTGACGTATGAATCACAGCCTGGTTGATCAGGTATCCTATGGAGGTGCTTATCCAGTTCTCTCTTGAACACTGTGAGGGGTTTGCCAGTTATGTCCCTTATGTGTAGTGGAAGCGTGTTGAACAGTCTCGGCCTCTGATGTTGATAGAGTTCTCTCTCAGAGTACCAGTTGCACCTCTGCTTTTCAACGGGGGTATTCTGCACATCCTGCCATGTCTTCTGGTCTCATGTGATGTTATTTCTGTGTGCAGGTTTGCGTCGCATCAGACTAGAAATAAAAATGAATTTTGGAGAACTGATTTTTCAATTACTACCGACAGTGAAAAGAAATATAAGAAATATAGAGAAAATTCGTGTTAGAATTATTAATCTTACTTTTTCGGTTATATTTAATAATATATGTCTACAGGAAAGACTGCTACCAAAATATACTAATATATATATATATATATATATATATATATATATATATATATATATATATATATATATATATATATATATATATATATATATATAATATATATATATATATATATATATATATATAAATATATATATATATATATATATATATATATATATATATATATATATATATATATATATATAACTGAAAACTCACACCCCAGAAGTGACTCGAACCCATACTGCCAGGAGCAATGCAACTGGTATTTACAGGACGCCTTAATTCACTTGACCATCATGACCGGACATAAGGAAGTGATAGCCGAAGCTATTTGAACCACTTCTCCGCCGGCCTCGGATGGTAATCTTGGTCATAGCATTTATCAAATCACCTCATTTTTTGGGGCAACACGTGAGGAACACAAATGGGAACAAGCCTGAATGGTCCCCAGGACTATATGGAACTGAAAATTCACACCCCAGAAGTGACTCGAACCCATACTGCCAGGAGCAATGCAACTGGTATTTACAGGACGCCTTAATCCGCTTGACCATCACGACCAGACATAAGGAAGTGATGTGTCCGGTCGTAATGGTCAAGCGGATTAAGGCCCCATCCTGTAAATACCAGTTGCATTGCTCCTGGCAGTATGGGTTCAAGTCACTTCTGGGGTGTGAGTTTTCAGTTGCATATAGTCCTGGGGACCATTCAGGCTTGTTCGCAAATATATATATATATATATATATATATATATATATATATATATATGTATATATATATATATATATATATGTATATATATATATATATATATATATATATATATATATA
>WNGS01130507.1:28509-46094 GCA_020271785.1 Procambarus virginalis
TCGATGCAGTCTTCTAGGAGGGGCAATGGATAGGCATCCACTTCCCTGTGATTTTCTATACTTTGTCGTACCTCTGTTCCTGCTTCAAGAGTGTTCTACAACCCCCATGCATCCCGCAAGATTTTCACGTTAGACTCATTTCCCAGATTTTTTGCCCTCTTTGCTGCATCAATTTTCCCCATTTTTGGCAATTTTCTCTATTTTTTGTGAATTTTAGTTTATGTTCATTGTTCTGGAAACGACGCCATCGCCACGCCGCGCCGCCGCCATACTTGTTCCTACATGCTGCCAGCCTGACCCACCTGTTGGCGTCTGCTCTACCAGTTGGCGTCCGCTTTACCAGTTGGCGTTCCCACTTCCCACTAAGGTTGTACCATCATTTTTCTTTGCATTACTACTTTTCTAAGATATTCTGCATCAGAATTCAAAGTGTTCAGTATTTTTGCTTATAATAGGAGTGAGGAGGAAGTTCCTGCCAAACACACACCGAAACTACGACGTTGGTACAACGTTCGAACAAGTTTTAACACCTCCTAACCAGTTATAACAACCAATATAACAAGTTGTAACAACGTTCTAATACGTCATAAACACGTTAAGCCAAGATGTAACAACGATATTACAAGTTGTAACAAGCTGAAAATAGAGACAGTTTCAGTTTGTGTTTCAGGGTTGCTACCTCACGGATTCAGCCTTCGTTCACGAGCGTATCCGGGCTCAGTGTTATTGTTTACTCACGGTCGTGGAGGACTCAGAGGCGTCGGCTATACGTAGGTGTTTGTTGCATCTTACTGGACTGTCTCCTACTTTGCCTTCACGAACTTTCCTTATCTATATGACTCCACAGAGACATATGTGTCAAGAAAATTTGTGCTGATGTATTGAAAACCTGAGAAAAGGAAACCATACTTCTTCCCTGAACATTTTCATTCCTCTGAAATGAATGTGTTGTTCTTTAACAGGTGCATGAACTTTGAACTGTATACTCATTGCTGAATATAGATATTAGTGAATAAACTTACTTTTCAGTAACATTAGATTAATTTACTTGAGACATTGAGGTGACAAATACCGATATATATTAGTTAAGTGAGTGATACTGATTACATATGTGAAATTTGGAAAATTGGAACATGGTGGTTGCAAATGTCCACTTTGTAGGAGAACATTACTACATATGATCATCCTACGAGTCACCAGTGAAAATACCTAGTAATAAGTGAGAAGGTTCTTACCTAACATATACTTGTAGGAGTGCAATGTATGTTTACATTCTAGATTTAAGTGCATGATTCTAGTTTTAAGTGCAAGTTTCTAGATTTAAGTGCATGATTCTAGACTTAATATAATCCTAGATTTCATACATGATCAGGTTCAGTGTAAGCACTTATAATTATCCAGTCCTAGTAAAGTGTTCAAGACCATACCAAGTGCATTCCATCTTTTGAAAATTTTGGGGAGGGAGTAACATTGGGGTCAGGTCATTCTAATTATTGGGGCCAATTGTTTTTCTCCAATTTTTTGGACAATCGTACAGTGAATAGGTACTTCAAACATACTGGATAATTCCTAAGCGGCACCTGCTTCCATTGGTTACAGGCTTGGAAACAGGATACTATTCTTGACCATTACTAGATTTAAGGACTATTCCCTGATGTGTCTTATTCTTATTCATTGCCGACTTACTTCGGCTGTGAACGTACATTTTGCAAAAAGACTAGTTCTGAGCTGTGGCTTTTCATTACCGCAAGATGCCCCACATACGCATTAACTGGACGTCTGTAACTGAACTAATAACATTACCTGGCGTGCCGTACACACTGGCCAACGGAATTGTTAAGTTCAGACACACACGCACTATCACGGCAGACAACATCCATCATATATCTCACCTTAAGATTACAACTCCTTTATTGAATGCCATATCTTTTGACACGGAACCACTACCTCATGGCTCAGGCTCCAACACAATAGCAGAACCAAACACTAGGGGACGTTCAGGCTCGCCATCAACCGATGGGAATGCCTCTGCCGTCTCTGGAGGCGCAGCTACACGCAGTCGCACCAGACGTAGGTCTCCCCCTCGTAATACCCATAGTTTGCAGAGTTCTGGTTTTAAGAGACAGGGACATATTTCTACTATGGGTCCGTCTCATTCCACTCGTCATCCAGTTTGAAGGGTGTCAGCTAGCTCTCAGGATTCTGATTCGGATGATTCTTCGTATCCTCGACAGTGGAACCGACATGGTCGGAGGAATAATTCATTCCTTCCACCACCTCGAGAACTCGATTATGATGGTAAATCTGATTGAACTCCATTCTATCGCCGTTTCACATCACATGCAGCGGAAAAAGATTGGAGTGGCATGACTTCTCTAACAAACTTGGGTTGGTGTCTTAACCCTTAAACTGCGCCTGGCGTATATATACGCCCTGAGTAACATGTCCCACGGTGCGCATGGCGTATATATACGCCATAGGGTGCCACGCCTGATTCAAATGGCCCGCGGCTACACGGGGTTCACATTAGCTTCCTCTGGGCTCTTGTAAACAGACGCAATTTAAAAAAAAATCGTGGGCAATATTCTCAGGTATGAGAGGCACATTACTGTTGGAGCAACCAAGGCTGGTGCACGCAGCATGAGCGAGCAGCATTGCTGTTCAGCTTGTGACCACAGCATCGCCGAAAAATGTCATAATAAATATATAATTGTTATTATTTAGCGATGACAATATTACAGATGACCCCTGACTGTGATATAAATAACCAAGGTTGTGATAATAGCAGGATTGTTGCAATAATTAGCGCTGTAGGAGGAGTGATGCTGAGAGACGGAGGGAGACAGCATCGTTTACTGACTGTGTGGCCACCTGTTATTGTTTACATTCACCATACCAGCTCAGTGGTTCTCTATGGTGAACACAAATGTAGATACTTATATATAATGTGTGTAATAACAGCAAAAGGGTTATGCTGGGAGGAGCCATCTAGGTGACGGAGGAGCCAATTGGGTGACGGAGGTGACTTCGTCTGCACGATTTGTCTAGCTGTTCAGAGTGGCCACTATGCTCTTTGGGCGCACTACAAGCTTAGGTGTACAGTTACGGTGCATAAAACATGCAGATATTTATATATAATATGTGTATATAGGGTAATAACACTGCAAACAGTATTGTTGGGGGAGAAAGTTTAGTGCGTGTGACCTTGAAAGAGTGAGGGAGCCGCCAGCTGCCAGCTGTGTATAGCGACGACTCTTAGTGCCTGAACTAACTATATCAGCTTAGCTGTACAGTTGTGGTGAACAAAATATATACATACTTATATATAACGTCTGTATATAGTGTAATAACACCACAAATGGTATTGTTGGGGAAGAAAGTTTAGTGTTGTGTTGAGGGAGTGGCAGCGAGTGGCTGGCTGGTGTGTGGCGGTAACTCTTCGTTGCTTTTCGACTCTCAATACCAACTTAGTGGTTCGTTATGGTGACCAAAACATGCAGATACTTACATAAAACCTGTGTATAGAGTGTAATAGCAGTAAAACTGTTTGTTTATTGTTTTATAAACATAATAATAGAATCACAAATATGCACACTATACTTTTGAGTATAGCAATTATTCACCACTTTTATTATAGAAATATATTACAATACACACTATTGAATAATATTACTGCAAAAAAAATAAAAAAAATCAATCGGAGACATTGAAACAATTAGGTAATAATATCTTTGTGGCAACTCCCACCTGTCAGCGCGGGTGACGCTGACCGGCCCTGACGATCGCTCTGTCAATGCCCACTTTTTGCCAGACTTCCTCGGTCAATTGAGCCCAAAATATGTCACCTACGATTTTTTTGTTATTTTTCCCGTGCTCAGGGGACACAAATTAGCGTGTTTAGAAGACGAAAAAAAATTTTTGAATTTTTTTTTCTTGCGCACAGGGGTGTAAATGTCCCTAGGACCCCTTAGCAGTGTAAGGGTTAAGGGAAAAGCTAGTGATTTTTTTTTGCAACCGAATACTAGACCAGGAACCATCAATTGATTATACTCGCATGATGCACAAACTTGTAAAGAGATTTGGAGATAGGGAGGTTTTAGACGTGGCAATAATGAAATTTTCTCAGGCCCACCAGGAGAATGGTGAGGAAATCTTAGAATGGGCTGATAGAGTCCAGCATTTGGCCCATCGAGCCTACAAACATCTGGAACGGAGAGAGGAAGAGCAGATGGCAATCATGCGATTCGGTCAAGGTTTGTTGGATAAGCGGTTAGCAGAGTACATTTCCAACGCTAATGTTTCGTCCATGGAAAAAGCCATTGATAGGGCTCAGACATTTCAGCATAATTCTGTTGTTATTCACGGGTCAGCAGGGTCATCCTCATTTAGTTCCCAGCATCAGAGGTCCCAAGGGCCAGCAGTGCGGATAAATGCTGTGGGTAGGCCTTCCCGATATGAACAACCGGCCAGGAGTAATTTGGCTTTCCACCTCAGCTCACGGACACAAACAAAATCTCCAGGGTCGTCACCCGCTGATAGCTTATCAGGCCAGAGTAAGGGGGGTCTCTGGCAAACAAATGCTGGATCAGCCTCTCCATCTCTTGCGGGAATGTATACAAAGATAGATAAATTGACAGGCATGAACGCAAAACTAGACGAAGTCGTCTCAGGAATCTCAGGGGTTCGTGACAAATTGGATGAGGTGTGTGAGGGTTTGAGGCGTCTCACAAACGCCATCATATCACCTCGGGGCCAACGCACCCCATCACCTAGGAGGAGTAATAAATGTTACCTATGCGAGGAAGAGGGTCATTTTGCTCGCGATTGCCGACAGTCTAGGAGTGGCTGGGACGAAGGTCGTAAACAGGAGGAGCGTTCCAACGATAAGTATCATACTTCATTTCGGGAGGAAGATCAGTCTTTAAACAAAGATGGGTCGGCTCAAGAGGCCTAGATTCGACCCACAACTTACCAGGCCAGCAGAGTGTGGTTACACCACCAACAAGGACACCAAGTCCTTCTCGAGGGTTCAAAACTTATACCCTCCAAATACCAGCACTGGATATTCATCAGGAAGATTGGCCGTCCGATCAAACATTTGCAGAAGGTGCACCTGAAATGATAGCACTGGCAGACGAAAAGGACATGGGAGACGGAAAAATGTCGCAAGATGAAGACGACTTCTATCAACATGAGGGAGTACACTTAAATTTCCAGGAAGTAGGTGATGAGGAAGAATTCTCTCAAGAGCAGAGTAGTTGTTTTCCCAGGGAGGAAGAGTTACCCAACCCTGCACACCCGAGGGCATTGATAAGCAGGAAAGGAAGGAACAAGAACAAATAACTATTAGGCAATTATGGTCCAGTTCCATGTTCTGGATCCCGATTCAAGTAGAGAACGTAATGGTGAGAGCAATAGTTGACACAGCGGCAGAGGTCACAATTATTTTGCAAGAGGTCCATCAACAGTTGATACCTGTCGGGAAACCGACACACACATACACAAATAGCATAGTCTTCCCTTAGTCAGTATCCTCTTAAAACACTTTCGCGGGCCACAGACGACGCTCGCATCACCCATTTTTGTCCCGTTGCCTCGCCGACGACGCGCACTGCGTCACTCATTAAAATATTTGTTAAAAATTTAAATTTTATCAGATCAATCTGGTAGTGGTTTTAAAATGAGCGCCTTTAAATTGCGCACAATTTAGCGCCCATATGTCACTTGAGTAGGACATATATTTATCTCTTGAATGCACTTCAAGCGGCATTGGAAAAGAAATATTTCTATAAAATCCAATTCTTATCCGATCGACTTGGGGATAATTTAAGCATGTTTACCATTAAATTTTCGTTTTTTCTAATAGTCACATAGCCTATTATTGAAAACGGAGTTAGCTTGTATCTTCGTGGTAAAACTATTGTAAAATGTTGACATGACCAGTGTAATCAACGAAGTTTTTTATTTGGTGCCGGTCACACACATCCTTGTGTGACATTTTATACATATGTTCTTCTAGAACATTCTATTGCGAACATATTGGTATAAAAATTAAGTACGTACATCGAAAATTGACGTCAGGACAGTGAAAAGAATAAGACTTTTCAAAAGGTGTTTCGCCGATCTGCCGTCAGGTAGAGGTAATACTTCAGCCACTTTCCACACTCTTTCTGGTGGGCCGCGAACATGATTCTACATTTATATGCATATGTCCGTGAAGGGAATTTTATTGCGGTCACAATGATACCAAAAAAAACCACGAATAAAAATTAGGGGGTTGGCAAACATAAAAACATCATAAACATTGATGCCCGGTTTGACGCTCACGGCTAACGAACGCCGCATTTTCTTATTCGGTGTGGTTCTCATGTTGGATTTGGGGACAATTTATGTATATATTACTCTAGAGCATTCTCTCGCGAACACAATGATACCAAATTTAAATACATACCGCGAAAATTAAGCTCACCACTCTGAAAAGATTATAAACATTTTTTTGCTGACGCGCCGTAGGCCAACCCGTCGGGATCACTTGGAGGATATTGTGGGCCTATTCACTGGGCCCGCGAAAGTGTTAAAATTAGAGAATGGGAGACTCCATGATATCATCGACGACACCGTATATTTACATTATTAAACACTGTTCATACAACAGTTTAATGTCTAAATTGAATAAAAAGGTGTTCAATAAGACTGAATATAATTACTAACACCATAATATAGCTTGATTCCCTTGTTAAAGTAGAATTACTTTAGAGGTAGAACCAGCAAAATATTGGAACAGTACACAAAGCGAGCGTCACTTACTGTCGCCGCCCACACACAAAACAATAACAGAGGAGGCTCGTGTGTGTTGTGTTAATGGCCACATAGGATAGACCTACTCTGCCTTAAGAAACTGCCATATCAACACCACTACTACAAATAAGAGTACTCCAGTATCCGGCTTACCAAGTATCTTTATGTTTAAATCTGTGTGCACATTTTTAACATTATTAAGATAAGTCGGTTACGATACATGAATAACAACAACTAAATGTACGTGTAGCTCATTTTTACAGCCCTCACATACCATGTTATACCTGTATTGATATATTTAGGGAACTGTTACTAATTCCTTGTACCCCAAACAGGTAAAATTGTGACTTGGAGCAGCAAGTAGCTGAGCAAAGTGTAGAACTATAAACATATTGTACCTAGCTGTATGCCAAAGCTTGTAGCCTCCCACAGCCGCCATTACTGGCACCATGAGGCACAGAGCCACACCCATATAGATGCTACCACTACACAGCCTTAGCAGGCCCATACTACAGGCTCAGATAAGGCCATTCTAGTTATTGTAGAAGTAATGTTCATAACTAGTAATAATTATTGAAATAATAGTAGATTAGACCACCCTATGTGGTATGATATAAAATTACAATAAATTAAGTTAGGTAAACAATTGGTAGTTTAAGAAGGAGCCATTACAAAGCGGTTTAAGCTACAAATTGTCCCTCCAATTTATGTGAGATTAATTTCAGGCAGTTTTAACAAGTACATACAGTCCACTCAATCAATTTCTTACTTACTAAGAAAAATAAGATAAACTACATTTTATTGAAGTCAATTTAAAAGGAGATATACTGCCTGGAGTTTTTACCACATAATTTATGGTCCTTTGAACCTAGATGATTATTACAGTTAACCAGTAGGTACATTGCATCTAGATATATGATCCTGATATACATTAGTAGTGCAATATTATAGCAGGAAGACACTGCCTTATATTTGCATTTCTAGCCTAACTTTTCAATCTCATAGCAAACAAAACTTTCAACAAGCACTATTATAGTTCTGAAGCCTGAGCCAAAGAACTATTGTGCTGTTTTCATTACAAGAGGTTGATAAGAGGCTACTTTACTTATAAGTTACTTATAAATGTTTTTGTAATTTAAGTATAACCATTCTTTAATATTGCACCATTAACATAACTTTACTGCATACCACATTATTTACAGCAAATTCTTGCACAAGGGTAGGACATTTTAGGCTGGTGTTGTACAGCAACCTAGTTTAATTTATTGTGCTAACCTGGTGTAAGGGTAAGAATTTTTACACTTGTCTAGAGTTGAACATATATTACAACCTAGCCAGTACATATTTTTATGCAGTATTCATGACAACCCGAGTTGTGTTGTCAACCTGATATTAATATAATTATAGGTATAATTTAACTATAATCATTTCACCTTTGAGTGTTAACCTGTGTCTCTGTACCAATCAAGAGTGATAATGACGGGCTAACTTGCGGAATACCAGCATTGATACAGGCATACCACTCAAATTATAGCATGTACGATTATACAGTAGTGTATATTTTAAATGATAAACAGCCCTAGTTCGGAAACTAGTAGCTGTATTAATTCAAGTGCCAAATAGTTAAAAGTCCATACGACTAGCAAGTACTTCCAAGATGTCTACACTCAAAAATGTAAAATTAACCCTTAATGCCTTAAAGGGGCATCTCACAAGGCAGATTAACAACTGTGAAGACATGAGTAACCAAACTCCAGTTAATTATGCAGCACTGGAAAACTATCTTCAACTTACATGGAAGAAATATGACCGTGTGTTGCAACAAATGATAGAATATCAAAATTTACTTAAGATTGCCAGTATTGATGAAGAAACATTGAATGACGTACTACAAGAACACTCTGATTACGAAGATGCAATGTTTGCAAAGTTACAATGCTATGACGATTTGATAGACGCCCATAAGGCCAATATAAATATTGCAGCCACAACTACCCAGAATCAGACAGCACCAGAAGTCAAATTACCGTCACTCAGTCTCCCAACTTTTTCTGGAACAAAGGACAAGAGTTGGGACAATTTCTGGAGCAAATGTGTCGATTCTGTGGATTCTAATGTCAATGTACCAAAGACAACAAAGTTTATGTATTTACAGAGCGTCTTGAAGGATGAAGCCTTTCAGGTGGTCTGTAATCTGAATCACACAGATGACGATTATGACAATGCCGTACAACTCCTCAAAGACAACTATGCAAAACCTGAAAGGACTATCAGAATTCTAACCCAGAAGCTGTTAGATATTAACATCCAAATAATACAGCAGTCTCACTCCAAGCCTTTAGATTGGAGCTTGAGTCTTTGCTTAAGGCACTTAAAAATAAAGTGGACTTGGATGCATCAGAGTGGATAATCCAAGTCCATATGACATGCAAATTACCCAGGGATATCCTGGATNCTCGTCAGTGTTAATTCAAGTATGCGGTTAAAGTGATTCGGGTTAGAGCTTGAGAGTCCAAAAGTCGATTTTTGGTCATTTAAGCGATGTAGCATTGTTTGTGCTCAACCAGTGTCTAAGTGTCTCGCGAGTGGTAATTCATTCAATGATAAGCAAACGACACGACGGTATTTAATTATAAATTTGAGAAAAGAAATACTTGTTTAATTAGGAATTAGTGCAGAGACTACTTTCTGAGGATTCGACTTCGTGACAGTGAGTGCGCTTTTAATTTTTGTATTCTTACCTACGTGTCCAAGTGTTTAGCGAGTGATATATTCGGCTCAAGTAATTATTCACCTATGCACCAGTATTTAATTTATAATTTAGGAGAATAATTACTAATTTTAATTAAGATTCAGCGCGACTCAGTCTGTGGCTGTGAGCGTCACGGTTATCAATGTTAATTTCTCGGCATTCTACAACGCGACCGGCGGTGAATAAGTGTATACTATGTAAACATCGAGTTCATTCAGTAACGTAAATAAGTAATTTAACATTAATTTGGTTTAACTGATAAATACTTATAATTATTTACGAGCGCCGTTGTTAGCGTCGGGCGTTAAGAATTAAATAATTGTTGAAGTCTGAAACATCTTGCCAGTATTAACTAAATTATTAATAATGTCTTCAATCCTAGTGAGCTAAGAATTACAAAATAAATAGGTAAGCAATTCAGTTACCGTAGCGCGTTGTATTAATTGTGAGCTGGTCAATAAGACTTTTTTATTATTGGTATATAAAAAAAACAAAGTGCAAAAACAGGTAACAAAAAACAAAGCAACATATAAAAACAAAACAAACAGCTTACAAAGGAAACAAAGAAAAAACCAATGAGCAGACATAATAAACTCATAAGATGTCACAGGAAAACACACAGGACACAAACAAAGAATACACAAACGGCATGGGACATGAAATGCACACAATACAACAAATAAGGGACATAAGGACAAGAACAAAAATGTACAATAAAAAATAACAAAAACGTTCAAGAAAAAATACACAAAAATTACAACACACGTACAGAAACTAAACCACCCTAAAACAGACAGGGGGTGAAATGAAAACACAAGCACAGGCAGACCGACTCTGCACACAAGGAGCGGAACCGGACACAAATGAGGACACCAACAAATACATAGTAAATCACAAATACACATAAGAACAAAAATAACATAAAACTTATACAAGAAAAAACAATGACAAGTACATAGACATAAACACACACACACAACCACCCCACATCATACAGCCCGCCACCTCAAGACATGGGCGCACGCAAATACAAGGTAAGAAAGAACACCAAACACCCACAACCGCACACAACCAAAGCACAAACACCCTACAGCACAAGGCAAAGCATCAACAAACCACAAATACAACAAAACAGGCCACAGAAGCCAAAAACAAACACCCATACCACACACACACACCAGACAAACGCCCAACAGTACACGCAGGCATTGGGGAAACAACACACGCAACACAGACAGAAAACCAACCACACGGATCACTCATACTTCTCTGGGTACTTCCGAGCCGGAAATCGTATGCAGTAAACATCCTAAACAAGTTGATCTGTTTCAGGAATCGCACGTTCAGGAGTCGCAGTAGGCCAAGGCATCAAATCCGGCACGCCAATGACGAAACATCGCGCCCGCGGAACCCAGATGGTAGAACGGCACCAGGGAACAGGACACACGAGGCCATCCAATTCAACACACATATTGAACCAGAATCGTTGACCAACTCGCCAGACGGGAGGATGATAGGGAAGGGTTTCTTTCGAGGAAGCTGGTCACAAGGCCGCACCCCAGGCATCAGGTATCAGGCATCAGGCATCAGACATCAGGCTGTCCACCAGGGCGCGCACTACGGTCTACGCCGAGTCTCGCGGAGGGCGGCACCACAGGCGCCCCAGAGTCCACACCAACCGGAACAGGAGCAGGAGCCCCCCCGTCGCACATCCTTCGACAACACCACAACGAGGTCGCGGACACAGGGGCAACCGCCAACTGAGGAGAGCCACCAGCAGGGGGCAGTGTCCAACACAGAAGGCACCTCAAGAGGAATCACAGCGTCGTCCACAGCAGCAGCATCCATCGCACCATGCTCCTCTACCCACTTCCGGCGAGGTGACATAACCCGAGCCGAACGATGGCGCTTAAAAAGAGGCCGCTGATCGTTGGAGCCGTCACTCCCAGCTAGCAGTGTCCCAAAAGAACCAACGGCAGGCGGCCCCAAAGCCGAGGCAGCACGATCATGCAGAACAGTAGCCTCAACAACACGGGGCAAAAAGCCACTACCATCCAAGGAGACCGGAATCGGAGAAGGAAGAGACACAGCAAGCGGAAGGGTAGACTCCAGCACACGTGAGGTATCTAGCAGGGACGACGGAACCGGTGCAGGAGAAGAGGCACGTGGGAACGGGGAAACTACCACCACCACCCCGACAGCCTCGGGAAGCACATGTCTGTCTGCAGGAGAAGCAGGCACCACCTCATCAGCACCATCCAACGCCTCCACGGAAGCAACCGGCCGCGGATGCACCTCCGCAACGACCGAACGACGAAGCTCCGAAGCAGGCGCCCCCAGGTCCTCAGAGCGCACTGGAGGGGCAGACACACCAGGGCCAAAACGGAACGCCTTCCGGAACCGCCGCAGGAACCACACTTGGCACCAGGACAGAGCGAGGATCCGCCGGGGACCTCCCACTCCCAAACAAGCAAGGAAAGTCATCCTCCAGGAAAACTGAAGGGGCCTCAGCACGAGGAGCGTTGCAGCTGGCCGCCACGTGGCCCTCAGCGCCACACCGGAAACAGTCACGTCTTTGACCCTGATAAGATATCCGCAGAGAGATCCCACAAAATGAAACCCTGGAAGGGATGGGACACGTGACCCACATGACAAGCGTACGAGCGCCCAGCTGGACCCTTTTCCGCCGGCCCGCACTCAAAGTGGTGATCACCGGTGCTTCACCACCACACAATACCGCGTAAACACCGACATAAGCTCTGCCTCGGGGAAGGTCACCGGCACACCGTGAACGCTCACAAACGTCAAGGGCCCCTAGGAATCCATGATCTCCACAGTCATAGCCGAAGCAGTAATAGGAAGCGAGCGTGCATCCCAGCATGCCACAAACTCATGATAAAGCAGCAACGTGGCAAACGCCACCGCCACATGGGTAGGCGAGAGCTTCCCCAGCCCCAGCAGATCAGAGACGTCGACATGATGCACGTCCAAGAGTGCAATCCCCACAATGGGCCAGTCCACAGCATCAGAAAAATCCAGTCTCACAGTATCAACCCGCCGAACACGGGTATCACCAGTAACAGCCATTCTGCCAGCCGGATCCCCGGCCAGCGGGCGCACCGCATCTCAAACTCATCAACAAGACTTAGATTACTTTTGATGAATAAAACGGTGTTTAAACTAAATTATTTACAGTAAATTCAGTGTAGTTCCTTTCGCATAAATATTAATGGTATAATTTCAGTATATTTTCTTCAAGAATTCGGTAATTTTTACATTTTTAAGATTAATATCGGACTCGTATTTAGAGACAAGAAATTCTCACTTTAATTCTTTTCAATTGCGGTACAGTCAATATTGTGTGTTAAAGGAATGTAGTAAAATAATTTCATTTTATCAGGTTCATTCTAGTATTTTCGGCCATCTAATAAATTAATGTAACCTTTTAGTTTTGGTTGCACTTTTGCACATGTATTTTATTCAACCGTCGTATACAGAGCCTGTGTAAAAATGTCGTCAACATACTTGCAGTATATGGCCGGTTTCAAGTTCATGTCGACTAATACCTTCTGTTCTATGGTACCCATGTAGAAGTTCGCAAACAGGACACCTAAGGGAGAACCCATGGCGATCCCATCTACTTGCTTATACATGTGCCCATCCGGGCTCAAGAAGGGTGCCTCTTTAGTACAAGCTTGGAGTAGTTTCCTTATAATGTTTTTTGGTATATCAAGAGGATTACAGGCCGGATCACGATACACTCTGTCCGCTATCATCCCGATTGTTTCATCCACAGGTACGTTGGTAAATAGTGATTCTACGACCAACGAGGCTCTTATCCCTGCGGCCTGTGCTCCCCACAGTAAGTCAACAAATTTCTTTGGAGACTTCAGGCTGAAGGCGCAAGGGACATAAGGGTCAGCAAGCCGTTGAGTCACTTTGCCAGTCTGTACGTGGGTGTGGGTATCTGGCTGATGATTGGCCGAAGTGGGTTTCCAGGCTTGTGTGTCTTGACATTTCCATACGCATAACCAGGTTTGTATTCACCAATAATCTTTGGCAGGTGGAGTCCGGATTTCTTGGCGTTCACAGTTTCGATCAATCTGTTAACCTTTGCTTTCAATTCGGCTGTAGTGTCCTTCGTTACCCTTTGGAATTTAGTTTGGTCAGAGAATATGAAGTTCATTTTCGCCAGAAATTCGCCTTTTTTAAGAAAGACGTATATTGGCGACTTGTCACCTCTCCTGACGACTATCTCCTTGTTCTTACGAAGGCTCTTAGTTGCCCCTTTGAGCTCAGGGGACAGTAGGGTGCTTCTGTAGTTGCCTCGAATCTTTCCTCCTCCTGCAATAAGTTCTTCTTGTAAGGTGCCTTTGGTGGTGACCTTCTTTTGTGTCTTGAGGTCGAATATGTCGTCCAACAGGATTTCCAACTCCACTTTCCGGGCCATCTCACTTGGTCTGGACATAACGTGACAGTTTATACCCAGACTTAGGAAAGTGACTTGGTCCTCAGTGAGGTTGATTCCAGCAAGGTTCAGGAAGCTGTCTCTTGGTTATGGAATCGCCATAGGTCCTCCATATAATGTTGTTAGTTTCTTGATTATCCTGATTTCGGTGCTGAGGTGATGTCGATCTGTGAGGATGTCGAGGTGTTGCTCGATACGATTACGGAGGTTTTAGTCGGTGTTGCTGTTTCTCCATTGGTTTGTAGCATGAAGTAGTTGCGTTTGGTGTCTTTGATTTAATTTTCTGCCTTCTGTATCTGATTTCGAATCAGATTTTGGCGATTTTTTATCGTGAAGGTTTGATTCCTTGCTGCTGGGTCATGCGTTTTAATATTAGTATATTTTGGTAGCAGTCTTTCTTGTAAACATATATTATTAAATAGACCGAAAAAGTAAGATTAATAATTCTAACACGAATTTTCTCAATATTTCTTATGTTTCTTTTCACTGTCGATGGTAATTGAAAAAACAATTCTCCAAAATTCATTTTTATTTCTAGTCTGACGCGACACTTGAACGCGTTTTGTAATAACTTATTACATTTTCAAAGACTTTAATTTACACACACACAACTATAACTTGCAAACACTAAACAGAGTTCTACTATGCTATGATTTAAACAGCTTTCATCTTATATACCTGCATTTTGGGTGAGGTGATATGTGTTACAGTTTTGGATGAGGTGAACAAAACTTTCAACACAAGACAGAACACGAAACAATGGGTATAAATTGGGTAATTTTAAGGGAAGAACGGAAGTAACTGCAAAAGGCCTATTGGCCCATATTTCTTGATGCTTCTATATTGGTACGAAGTCTTGAAGTGGGTAGAATATAGTTGTGCATTAATTTACTGTTGATTGCTGGTATTGACCTTTTGATGTGTAGTGCCTCGCAGATGTCAAGCCGTCTATTATCGCTGTATCTATCAATGATTTCTGTGTTGTTTGTTAAGACTTCTCTGGTGATGGTCTGGTTGTCGGAAGTGATTATATGTTCCTTAATGGAACCCTGTTGCTTATGTATCGTTAATCGCCTGGAAAGAGATGTTGTTGTCTTGCCTATATACTGAGTTCTTTGGGGCTTACAGTTCCCAAGTGGGCATTTGAAGGCATAGACGACGTTGGTCTCTTTTAAAGCGTTCTGCTTTATGTCTGGAGAGTTTTTCATCGGTAGGTTGGCCGTTTTTTTTTGGTTTTATAGTAAATCGTCAATTTTATCTTGTGATTTTTGTCTGAAGGGATATCGTTCCTATCAACAATATCTCTCAGGACCCTTTCCTCCGTTTAATGAGCTGTGGAAAAGAAGTTCCTGTAAAATAGTCTAATAGGGGGTACAGGTGTTGTGTTAGTTGACTCTTCAGAGGTTGCATGGCGTTTCACTTTCCTTTTTATGATGTCTTTAATGTCTTTTTCGGTTATATTTAACAACATATGTTTACAAGAAAGACTGCTACCAAAATATACTAATAAATATATATATATATATATATATATATATATATATATATATATATATATATATATATATATATATATATATATATATATATATATGGGGGAAGTGAACCTACAGCATCATTGGAAAACAGCCTGGCCAAATATAATAAGTGTCTAGGAGAGTTAAAGGCTAGCATAAAACATTCCAGTTTACTGGGCATTACCATAAGTCAACATAACATCATAAAAATAATTCAATCACTATTTCACACTCTTTTACTTATCCAGCTTCTCAAGCTGAGCAAGATCATCAGCAGGTCTCAAACTGCATACAATCAACATAAGATGACACCAGGCTCTATCCTGGCGCAGTGGGACACTAGCGCTTGTTATGTGGGCAATGCAAATACAGGGTGGTGGTGTCACAATCATTAACAAATGAGGTATGAGGAATCAATATCATACACAGCACAATGACATCTCTTAAGATCCTCAGGTACCCACCTCACAAACACAAAAAAGCACCTACCACTTGGTATAAATGATGCACAACGGTAGAAATGGTCCATTATATACGTTACTGCAACATGACAAATATCCTAGCACTCAATTAACACAACTAAGGTCACAAAACCCGGGCCGTAGCGCCAAGACATGCGCCGGACTGAGAAGATCGAAAGAGAGCGCCCGCCCAGAGCCAAGCAGGCCGGGAGCAACACAGTACCCAAGTCCACATGTCAACTGACCGTCATCTTTCAAATATCTAAAGCTCATATATAGACATATTTCGATCTAGAACTTCTACTTCATATATAACTAAAAAAGATTATAATACACATCCTATTCAGTACATTAAAGATTATATCATGATATATAAATATGTGAACAAAGAATTCATATTATGTACGACATGGTAACTCTGGCAAGAGTTGGTACTCCCTAGGGGGGGGGAGAGGGGAGAGGGGAGGAGGGGTTAATGGAGGATTTCAAGACGTTTGCCCGTCAGCCATTATACATAAGTATACATGAATACAATATAAAGTATATATATACAACATGAGTATCAAAACCTTGTTTATATAGCATACATCTCACAGTGCCAGCATCTAATTTAATGTCATGATAAGAGGACAATGTAATGAACAATAGTGAAATGAATGTTACACAGTATACATGATAATAATACATCCAAGCCTAAATGTATACATTCTCCATCATAGTTAACATAATATTTTCTATACAGCATTATGTAGCATTCCATAACATAAGCATATTGTGGAGGGAACCACATTCAAAATACCCGCTAGGGTAACTTTTTATATTAGCCGCTCCTGATTGGTGGGTGGCAGCTCGACCCCTTGCGTCTGCGCATCACTCGCGCGCATGCCTGGAGGCGAGAGGGAGGCCAGACGAGAACCGCACCTGACTGCAGAAGGACCTGTTAGTGACGCCCCCTGGACTGTGGTTATCCAGCAACCCATATTGGCCAGCTACTATTGGACCTCGCCCGTCCTCGCCCCTGGAAGCCGTCGCATTGCTTCAGCCCTCCTGGGAGAAGACTTCAGCTCAAGGTGAGCCGCTGTTTTCCCCGTTTTCTCCACATTTCCGTGTATGTCGATTACCACGTGGTTGGTCAGCCATAGCCCCTAGGCGACCGCCTCCACACTGGCGCAGTGAGTAATCGGCCTACACGGTGATCAAGAGGACCTCGCCACGCTGTACACATCATTTTCCTGCTGCACGTGATTGAGACCGTGTTCAACATTACAGTAAAATTTACTGTCGTCGGTTGCACCATAGATGTTCTCCAGTTTGCTAGGACTTGATTTGTGCTTTCCAGCTGCGTTGTCTGTGTTTTTGTGGTTCCTGATTCCAGTATTTGTGCTTTATTCCCTCATTTCTTGCATTTCCCTGTGATTTTCTATACTTCGTCGTACCTCTGTTCCTGCTTCAAGAGTGTTCTACAACCCCCATGCATCCCGCAAGATTTTCAACGTTAGATTCATTTCCCAGATTTTTTGCCCTCTTTGCTGCATCAATTTTCCCCATTTTTGGTAATTTCTCTATTTTTTGTGAATTTTAGTTTATGT
>WNGS01130510.1:0-13103 GCA_020271785.1 Procambarus virginalis
ACAACCATTGAGTTAATAATTTCTGGTTTCGCCTTAGGGTTGTGATTATAAAACGTACGCTGGCTTGTTCAAACGCAGAAATCCAAAGAACCTCTTAGGATATTGCAAACTCTTCCCGATTTCATATATTATAGCAATCCTGCTTCTATCAAAAAACTCAGGGCTGCAAAACCTCAAAGCTCGTAGAAACATTCCTGAAAATACTGTCTGCCCCGTTTAACTTTACTATGATGATTCGAATAAAAATGAACATACGACCCCACGTTGGTAGGTTTCCTATACACATTAAATTTGAACTTTCTAGGGACTCTTGAATCATAATGTCCAAAACGGAAGCATACCATTCACCTCAGTCTCACAAGTGAATTTATGAAGGTACCAAAGAATTGAGTTCATAAGAAAAACTATAATGGTCTTGTTGTCCCGGCCATAGACACAAAATATCATCAACATACCTAAACCAAAACTACATTAGCCGGGATAATACTGGATAAGATTTTTGTTCGAAGAAATTCCATATACAAATTACTTAAACGGGGGAAAGAGGATTGCCCATCGCCATTCCAAATGTTTGTTTGAAAAATTTTCCATTAAAACTAAAATAATTTCTTTTATACAAAATTTGATAAGTTCTAATACTTTATTGGTCTGCAAGTTCAAATTATATTAGGCAGTTCCTCACGTAGAAATTCTAACAGGTCATCAACGGGTACTTTAGTGAATAAAGAGGTCACATCGAAACTTATTAGTTTAAAATCAAATTTACATTCAGTGTGGATAGCTTATTAACTAAGTCCACATTGTTTGTCAAGTGTGAGTTGGAAATAGTACCAACTATTTGGGACAAAACCTTGACTAACCACTTAGAAAGTTTATAAGCCGCCGAACCAATTGAACTAATATCGGCCTTGCCGGATTATTTGGCTTATGAGTTTTTATAAGACCATACATGTAAGGAAGAGAGGGGATCGACTTATTAGCCTAGATATCAACTCTTATCACCTTACACACAGTTTTAATTTAGAGATTTGTTAAATGTGCAATCACTTTTTCAATAGGATCTCTATTAATCAATAGATAAGTATCCCTGTCTTCCGGAGTAACTCCATTTTTCGTACATAGTCCTCTTTATTCATATAACTACTGCATTTGACTTATCAGCCTTGGTAATATGTAATGAACTATCTTTTTTGAGATTTTGAACGCATGAACAAATCGACTTGGACAGTTAGGAACAGAATTGTTAAGTAAAACCCCATACATCATCCCTTTGCACACATTAATATCTTCAACTGAGACATTACTATACTTTTCAAGATTGCAGAAACCTTGGCAATATCTACATAATGGACTGTTCCATTAGATGTGGCAAAGCTCAGACCATATCCTAATGCAGTAATCGTGTCATTATCAGCTGTCCTATCTGAGAGGTTTATAACAAACTCCTGGTTAGAGTGTTTATTCCAGTCACTTCGTTGAATAAGGTTCTTTAATTAGAATCAAGTTTAGTACTCACCTTTCTGCAGGTAGACCTCAGATAGTATAACAGAATCCATCAAACAACGTTTTCCACTCAGGCGGAATGGCTTGGAGAAAAGCGTACTTACATTTATTCACCACTTTAAAAAACTTCACGAACTTCAAATTTAAGTAAATCGATGTTTTTTTATAAGCACTATGCGGGGTATCTCATCAAACGGCTGATCTGACAATTTAAGAACGCTGTTGGTAATAATGAACGGGGAAGCACTTGTTCACTGAGGCATTTTCGAAGAAAGCGAAGACGAAGTTTTAGGGAATGAGATTTCACTAAAGCAGAACGCAGTTTAGTAACAAAAGGTTAAGGGGAGGGTAGAGAGAGGAGAAGGCTAGAAACTGGCACGTGGTACCATTAATGCAATTGACGATCACAAACACTGATCCTTTTTCTCTGACCGCTTAATCCTCTTTGACCATTCTAAGCTAAGCTTTACCTGTCTCTGGTTAATTCTTTCCCTAGGGTTGGGTTTGGTCAGGTGTCGGCCTATATATCCTCCCAATTCCCTTCTCCTCTTGTCAGTCTGGTTTGACAAAGGCTTTAACAAAGTCGAAACGTTACCTCCTTTCATTTTTCTCTGTGGATTTTCCGCATAAAATGATCAGTGTTTTGTGATCGTCAATTGCATAATATATATATAATATATATATATATATATATATATATATATATATATATATATATATATATATATATATATATTATATATTATATATATATATATATATAATATATATATATATATATATATTTATATATATATATATAATAACTTATATATATATATATATATATATATATATGTTTGTTATACTGGCAGCAGGTTTTCTTTTACACATGTCTCATTGAATATGACCGCATATTCTGTATTTACTATCTTCTGATTTAGGGCTTCTATCCCTCTAACTATTTCTTAGCATCAGGCTTAGCTGAAACAGGAGTTCTCCAAAACTCATTTTCGTAATTTCTGGGTGAAGAAAAGATGTGATTACTATAGAATGTATTAACTTATTTAAACATTTACACGACGTTTCGACCTCCATGGTTCCTTTTCAAGTGAGGAAATGTTACAATGTGGTTTGATTATATACCCGCACTGGGTCAGGTGATAAAACAATAAAGGTGAAAACATAGGGGATACATAGGGGATAAATGGGTGAAACATAGAGGTAACCGCAGAAGGCCTATTGGCCCATACGAGGCAGCTGGCATCTACATACAAAGATTAATCAGTGTAATTGGCCTGTTATGTTGACACATTGTCTTCTGTGTTGGCATCGTTATGTTCTGGTCTTGTCCTTACTCTCATTGTGGGAAGAGTAAATAGTTCCGTGATTTGGGTGTTCATGGTAGGTTGTTCTGTTCTTATGTGAATTGCTTCAAGAATTTGTAATCTTCTTGCATCTTGGGTTTCTGTCTATTATGCATGTATTCTTGTTCAACATTTCTCTTGTTAGGGTGATGTCATGGGCTTGTCTCATGGATTCCTAGGGGCACCGGATTGAAGATGGCATGTCAAACGCCTCGTCAGCTTGGTCGACGTCATACCTATGTACTTAGATTGAAGGTTACATCCTTCGTGGGGCAAGTGTACATGTATACAACGCTTGACTGCTGTAGAGGGTTCTCTGTCGGCTTCGGGCTGTTTTTTGATAAGGAGTTCGGAAGTCTTCTTGGTTTTATAGAATATTGTCAGGTTATGTTTTGGTTAGGAGTAGTGCTTTTTACTCCTTTACGGATTATTTCTTTCATTATTCTTCTTCTTTGTATGTTCACTGTGCATGGTTGATTTGTAATATAATTTTATGGAGGTATTGTGGTTTCTGTTCTAGGTTCTGGATTATACCAACGGTCCAAGTGTCTTCTTATAGCAGCGTTTATTTCCGCGTTGCTATATCCATTGTTCACCAATACCTGAGTTACTCTTTCAAACTCTCTACTCACGTTGCTCCATTCAGAGCAGGGGTAAGCGCTCGACGAATATAAGCATTGAGAACACTGGCTTTGTATCTTTGGGGCACTCACTTCTACCGTTCAGGCATAATCCTATGTTGGTGGGCTTGGTATAAACGTTGGTGCTTAAAGAGGTACGTTCTGGCTACTAGGTACGACATATATATATATATATATATATGTCGTATATATATATATATATATAATATATATATATATATATATATATATAGATACTAGGTACGACATATATATATATATATATATATATATATATATATATATATAATATATTATATATATATATATATATATGTCGTACCTAGTAGCCAGAACGCACTTCTCAGCCTACTATGCAAGGCCCGATTTGCCTAATAAGCCAAGTTTTTCATGAATTAATTATTTTTCGTCGACCTAACCTACCTAACCTAACCTAACCTAACTTTTCGGATACCTAACCTAACCTAACCTATAAAGAGGTAGGTTAGGTTAGGTAGGGTCGGTTAGGTTCGGTCATATAACTACGTTAATTTTAACCCCAATTAATAAAAAGTGACTCATACATAATGAAATGGGTAGCTTTATCATTTAATAAGAAAAAATTAGAGAAAATATATTAATACATGGAAACTTGGCTTATTAGGCAAATCGGGCTTTGCATAGTAGGCTGAGAAGTGCGTTCTGGCTACTAGGTACGACATATATATATATATATATATATATATATATATAAACTGAACAGAGTTTAAACAGCTTTTTCTTTTTTATACCTGCATTTGGGTGAGGTGAACATATATATATATATATATATATATATATATATATATAATATATATATATATTATATATATATATATATATATATATTGTCGTACCTATAGCCAGAACGCACTTATCAGCCTACTATGCAAGGCCCGATTTGCCTAATAAGCCAAGTTTTCCTGAATTAATATATTTTTTCTAATTTTTTTCTTATGAAATGATAAAGCTACCTATTCATTATGTATGATGTCATTTTATTTTTGGAGTTAAAATAACGTAGATATATGACCGAACCTAACCAACCCTACCTAACCTAACCTAACCTATCTTTATAGGTTAGGTTAAGTTAGGTAGCCGGAAAAGTTAGGTTAGGTTAGGTTAGGTAGGTTAGGTTGTCGAAAACACATTAATTCATAAAAACTTGGTTTATTAGGTAAATCGGGCCTTGCATAGTAGGCGATAAGTGCGTTCTGGCTACTAGGTACGCATATATATATTATATATATAATATATAATATATATAATATATATATATATATATATATATATAATATATATGTCGTACCTAGTAGCCAGAACGCACTTCTCAGGATACTATGCAAGGCCCGAATTGCTAATAGGCGAAGTTTTCATGAATTAATTGTTTTCGACTACCTAACCTACCTAACCTAACCTAACCTAACTTTTTCGGCTACCTAACCTAACCTAACCTATAAAGATAGGTTAGGTTAGGTTAGGTAGGGTTGGTTAGGTTCGGTCATATATCTACGTTAATTTTTCTCCAATAAAAAATAATTAACCTCATACATAAGGAAATGGGTAGCTTTATCATTTCATAAGAAAAAAATAGAGAAAATATATTAATTCAAGAAAACTTGGCTTATTAGGCAAATCTGGCTTTGCATAGTAGGCCAAAAGTGAGTTCTGGCTACTAGGTACGACATATATATATATATATATATATATATTATATATAATATATATATATATAATATATGCAAACAAGCCTGATGGTCCCCAGGACTAGATACAACTGAAAACTCACACCCCAGAAGTGACTCGAACCCATACTCCCAGGAGCAACGCAACTGGTATGTACAGGGGATGCCTTAAACCACTTGACCATCACGACCGGACATAAGGAAGTGATAGCCTGAGCTATATGAACCACCTCCCCGCCGGCACCTGGATGGTTATCTTGGGCATAGCATTTTATCAAATCACCTCTTTTTTGGGGCAACACGTGAGGAACACAAATGCAAAAAACCTGAATGGTCCCCAGGACTAGATACAACTGAAAACTCACACCCCAGAGTCACTTCTGGGTTCGAGTCACTTCTGGGGTGGTGAGTTTTCAGTTGTATCTAGTCCTGGGGACCATTCAGGCTTGTTTGCATTTGTGTTCCTCACGTGTTGCCCCAAAAAAAGAGGTGTGATTTGATAAAATGCTATGCCCAAGATAACCATCCAGGTGCCGGCGGGGAGGTGGTTCATATAGCTCAGGCTATCACTTCCTTATGTCCGGTCGTGATGGTCAAGAGTGGTTTAAGGCATCCCCTGTACATACCAGTTGCGTTGCTCCTGGGGAGTATGGGTTCGAGTCACTTCTGGGGTGTGAGTTTTCAGTTTTATATCATATATATATATATATATATATATATAATAGATTATATAATATATATATATATATATATATATATATATCCGAACTATAGGCCCGTTCTGGGGTCGCCAAGTTATTTATATAGTATATATAATACTTGGGGTGAATATATAATAATATATATATATATATAATATGATATATATTTATATATATAATATATATACTATATATACGACCTAGTAGCCAGAACGCACTTCTCAGCCTACCTACTGCAAGGCCCGAGTTTGCCTAATTAAGCCAGTTTTCATGAATTCATTATATTTTCTCTAATTTTTTTCTTATGAAATGATAAAGCTACCACTTTCATTATGTATAAGTCAGATTTTTTTTATTTGAGTTAAAATTAAACGTAGTTATATGACCGAACCTAACCAACCCTACCTAACCTAACTAACCTATCTTTATAGGTTAGGTTAAGTTTAGGTAGACCGAAAAAGTTAGGTAGGTCGTTAGGTTGTAGTTAGGTAGGTAGACAAAAAACAATTAATTCATGAAACTTTGCTTTATTAGGCAAATCGGGCTTGTCATAGTAGGCTGAGAAGTGCGGTCTGGCTACTAGGTACGACATTAATATGAATATATAATAATATATGCATTGGAATATATATATGAAGAGGAAACGGTAAATATAGGAGATGAACATAGAGCAAGATCCTAGTATAAACAAGTATCTCCTCACTAGACGCTTCCCAGACTGCCTGCTGGCCCCTTCGCTCACGGGCCTCTTATCGATATATATCTATATATATATATAAGATATGTATGTCTATATGCTTTAAAACTATTAGGCCCTATACTCCATAGGTATATAGATTAACGTTATAAATGATTGAGTACTAAGAAATAGATATGTCATAGGATATACAATTTTTATACAATATTATAAGTAGTATTAATATGATATATATATCTATAAAACTATAATATATATATAGGCTATACTATAATAATATTATATAGTTATACTACTTTCTCGCATGAATGATCAATGAATCGTACTTACCATGCCCTGTTTAGATGGTAACTGGTTCCACAAATCCAACAGCCCTCTGTTACCGTAACCAGTAATTTTCCCTGCCTCCCTCCTAAATCTACAACTTATTCATTTTAAACAACAATGTATCGAGGTCTTCATAGAACAATTTTGTTTAAATGTTGTCCAATGACGATTTACGCCGACACTTTTTTCGACGCTTTCCACGACGGCATGTACCCGAACACTTTAACCGACGACCGCATTTTATCGACGGGAATTTACCCGCTTTACCCGACGTTTTACCCGACTCTTTACCCGACCGATTTATTTGTCGCTTTATTTATTTCATTTTTATTTATTTATATTTATTTTTTTTAACTTTATTTATTATTCTTTTTTTATTTATTTGCTATTATTGTCGCTTTATTTCGGCACTTTATTCGTGCGCTTTATATGCTTTATAGACTTGACCCCACACAAACCTGACCCGACCAACCTGACCCAACACGACCTGACCCGACGTATGACCTGATCCGACACGACCTGACCAGACACGACCTGACCCGACACGACCATACCGACACGACCTGACCCAACGACCTGACCCGACACGACCTGACCCGACCACACCTGACCCTGACAGACTTGACCTCGACCGACCTGATCTAATTAACCTTACCTAACCTTTACCTAATCTAATTCGGGTCACAGGTCTGGTCCGTGGGGCCCCCGTTCGACTGAGGTACACTTACCCTTCCCCACATCCCAGGGTCAGGCAGGTCGTCAGGCTCAAGTTTTAGCTACCCAGAGACCTCACTGTCGAGATGGACGGACGCAGGCTACAGGACGGGACACACAAATCAGTGCCCTGTAGTTACACGTTTGACAGACTCGAACACACGTCATTTCTCATGATAAACAGATTCCAATCCGACTAGGCCATTCTGGGGTCGCCAAGTATTTCCAAAGCTGGCTCTTAATATTTATATGAGTATTTGGTAACATGTCGTCGTCGGTTTAATATGCGCCAATATTCCAGGTGAACATAAATATGTATTTGGCTGCAACCATTAACTTTGGTAATGTTTGAGTAAAAAATATCTGTAATTAATTGTAATTTGGGCGTTAATAAACAGGGTAAAGCGTCCGATGTAAATTTGCCTGGCTGGATGGGGTTTTATTTGGGCTATTCGGGGATGGTGAGGATGACCTCTTGAACTAGAAGCTGAAGGGGGATTGTGAAGCCCAGAAGACCAACACGTTGATAACTAAGACAATATTGAGGGCATTTTTCGACATTTAATATACACGGAAAGTAAAAATTAAAGAGAGAAACTCAAGTCTTTTTTTTACTCATGAAGGTTAATAATTTTCTAACTTTCATGGTACTGAAAAGGACTATTTTCACTTTGTGATAGAAGTTGTAGGAATTGTGGCAAGCTGTTAGTTAGAAAAAAATGACATCAACATTGTAAGAGTTTTTTTCTCCTTATCTACAGAGTAGGAGTTATGACAGTTAATTTATACAAACCGGCTGTTTGGCCGTTCTCCTCGCTGTCTCTCTCTCTCATATTCCTCTCTTCTGTTGTCTTCCTGACTTTGTATGTTAGGCCTGTTTCTTTCTCTGTATTTCTGCCTCTCTCCTCTTCCATGATCATCCACACATTCTACTAGCTCCTGGCTACCAATTGACTGCTATTTGAACATATTCATTTAGTGAGAGGAAATGTACCCAACACTTTTATGCTCGTGAACGCCTTAGTATGTTAGCAATTACTACCCTAACCAAGATGCAACCCCACAATTAGCTGACTAACTTCTGGGTATTTATTTACTGCTAGTGAACAGCAGCATTAGTGAGAGGAAATGTGCCCCAACCATTTTTGTCCCGCCACTGGGAATCGATCCTATGTATTATGAACCTAGCCTATTTTTGGTCCTAATACACGTAACTTTCATATTTGTCTCCTTTTGAGTATAGGGTTCATGTTGTTCTGGCAAGAGAAAGCTCCACGGAAGACGGCGGTAGTAAGCCCCCGCTCTAGCATGTATAGTGAACGAAATCATTACATATATTCAATCAACCAATCGTACCTCGTTAAGACAGCAATTAATATATTGATCATGAGAAGAACCCTGTTTTTATTGCTGTTTTCGACGTATCAGCCGCATTAAGGCTGATGCGGTGGAGCGCAACTCCACTTGTCTGCTTGGAGCTAAAACAGCTCTAAATGCGGCTGAACGCGAAATATGCAATAAAAACAAGGTTCTCTCCTAATCAATATCTTACTCGCTATTTTAACGAGGTACGAATGGTTGATTGAAAATAATGTAATTTACTGTTATTTCAATAATTTACGCGTATACATAAGATTTGGTGCATATGTATTGAATTAATAACAATAACTGGCAATCCTTAAAATGTGGGAAAACGACGAGATAGTTTCATTATTCGTTCAAATCACACTAATCATGTGTTTTCATTAGAATTATCTAAAATGTTCCAGATTTTCCTGTATGTTAAAGAAGAGATTGTACTGCAAAAACCTATAATTGCTGCTGAAAACTTCAAAATATGCAATAAAATCAGGGTTCTCCTTGGAGTACGGAATTGTCTTTTTTGTTATTAATTCATTACGATATGCGACAAATCTGATGTATACGCGTAATAACTGCAAATTCACATTAAAACATTATTTTCAATCAACCAGTCGTACCTCGTTAAATTAGCGATTAAGATATTGATTTAGAGAGGAGAAATCTTTTTTTATTGCATATTTCGATGTTTATGCCGCATTAGAGCTTATTTTTAAATGTAAAAAAGGCTCTAATCATCAAGTTGCCGTTGCCTCATCTGCATCAGCTCTAATGCTGCTGAAACGTCGATATGCACTAAAAAACAGGTTTTCTCTCCTAATCAATATCTTATCGCTATTGTTACGAGGTACTAATGGTGATTGGATATGTATTTAATGTGAATTTGCAATTAATTACGCGTTACATCAGATTTTGCGCATATTAATGTAATGACAATAAATTGTCAATCATTAAAAACGTGGAAAAACGACAGGTAGATTTGTCAGCTATGTAATGAATTAATAACATCAACTGGCATTCCCTTAAAAACGTGGAAATACTACGAGATAGTCATTATTCTTTCAAATCACACAAATCAATGTGTTTTCTTTAGAATTAAAACTAAGATGTTTCCAGATTTACCGGTAAAGGAATTAACCTAGGGAGCCGGTCGGCCGAGCGGACAGCACGCTGTACTTTTGATCTTGTGTGCCTGGGTTCGATCCCGGCGCCGGCGAAGAAACAATGGGCAGAGTTTCTTTCACCCTATGCCCCTTTTACCAAGGTTATCAAACGTTGGGTTAGAGGAAAAATAAAGGGATCAAAAAGAAAGAGGATAATTAGGGGAAAGGGGAAAAAAATGGATTAGGGAGCTAAAGTGAAGAAGAGTATTAAGGTGAGGGGGATGGATGGGGCTAAGGGGTGTGAGCTATGGAAAATGGGACTAAGTTATGTAGGCTAAATAAAAGCAATAGTGGGGGCTGTGGGTAATGGAAAAAGAAAGGGGAGCAGGGTGTGAGGAGTAGCAATGAAGTAAAAGAGTATGAGGAGTGGGGATGAGGGAGGTAGGGAGGTAAGGTTTGGAAAAGAAGGTGGAAGGGGGAAGTGAGAGTGGAGATAGAAGAGGAGGAGAATGAGGGCTGATAAGTGAAAAGAATATGGTAGCTATGAATGATACATGAAGGAAGGGGAAAGAAGGAGAGAGGGAAGGAATGGAAAAGAAGAAAGAGGCCCCTGCTCAGCAAAAAAAATGGAAACGATAGGAAAGAAGGAAATGGAGTGGAAAGGGTAGAAAGAAGGGAACGAAAGGAGGATGAAGGGTATGAGAAATAAGTAAGGAGAAATGGGGAGGGGCAACGTGGAAAGGAGTGATGGGAAAGGGAGGTGGATGTAGGAAAAAAAAAAAAGGGAAAGTGGAGTTGTGGGAGTAGGAGGAGGGATGTGAGTGGAGAAGGATAGAGAAAGACGGGATAGATGGGTATAAGTGGAAGGAGAAAAGTTAGAAGTGGGAGAGGGGATAAAGGTATTAGGGATAGTGGAAAGAAATAAGAAATGGATAGAGTGAGGGAGGGAAGGAAAAGATTATAGAAAGAGAGTAGGGAAAAAGGGGGGCGAAATATAGAAGTGTTGGGGATAGTAGAGGTGCAGGGTGGAGGTTAGAGTGGGGAAGTGGGAGTGAAAGATAATAAAAAGGAAGAAGAGGGAGAAAAAGGAAAGAGAGGAAAAGAGAAGTGAGCTGAAGGAAGGAAAGGGGTGGAAAATGAAGGAAAAAAAAAACTTTTGGAAAGGGATAAGGAAAAGGAGTGGAAGTAGAAAGGGGAGGGGTAGGATGAGGTGATGGGGAGAGTTTAAGTTAATAATGGGAAGAGTGGGGATAAAAGAAGAAAGGGTAGCTGAAAGAGAGAAAAAGAAATAAGTTAGAAGAGCTATGGGGGGTAATTACCTGCAGTAAAATAGGTACCGTGGGTGTTAGTCAGCTTTCACGGGCTGCTTCTTGGGGTGGAGCCTGGTCGAGCACGGGCCGTGGGACATAAACCCCGAAATCATCTCAGATAAATATCTCAAGATAACGATGTTACAGACATAAGATTATGTATGTTACAGAAAATCGGCAAAACACTCTTATGCGGCTGAAACTTTGAAATATTCAATAAAATCAGCGTTTCTCTCCTTGGATCGATTGTCAGTTTATTGTTATTAATTCATACATATGCAACAAATCTGATTTATCCGCGTAATTAATTGCAATTCACTTTACATTTATTTTCAATCAACCCTTCCGTACCTCGTTACAACAGCCACTAAGATATTGATTAGGAGAACACCCTGTTTTTTTATTTCATATTTCGATGATTCAGCCGCACTAGAGCTGATGCGGATGAGGCAACTGCAACATGTCTGATTATATACATTACAAACATTATACACGTATTTACATAATACATCCCATCCCATGATTATACATTAGACATACGTTCATGTGCATAATGAATAAATACTGTATTCAATAACGAAACTTCTTTCTAGTTGGGTCCCTTTGTTGCAGTACATCTTCGTTCTGTAATATACACGGAAAAATATGAACATTTCAGTTTAATTCTAATGAAAACCATTGATTTGGTGATTTGAACGAATAATGGACTATCTCGTCGTTTTTCCCAATTTTAACGGATTCCAGTTTATTTTTAATACTTCATTACATATGCGACAACTCTGTGTATACTGTAATTAATTGGCAAATTCACATTAAATACATTATTTTTTCACTCAACCATTGTACCTCGTTACAATATCGAATAGTATGGAAATTGCAAAAAAAACCCTGTTTTTATTGCATAATTCGACGTTTCAGCCGCATTATCGTAAATTTTATGAAATACCGGCAAAAACAGAAAATGCTGAAAACTGAGAAAAACTCCATAATGGCCTAATATGGGTATTTGGTTTGAATCTCATAAAGGAAACAACTATGAAAAACCTCAAAATATGGCAAAATTTGATTATTTGCAAACATCCTAAACTCGACCCTTGAGCCTATTTTGAGCCAATTCTTGCTCTCTTCATGTTTTGCATTTTAAATTAAGACTTTTTAACCGAAAATATGCAATTACTGAAAGCATCGATGATCACAATTTAGCCAAACCCCCCCTGCAGTTTTTAAATATTCAAAACGTCCCATTCGACGCTTGATCCATATATTGGGGCCAAATTTTGGCTCTCCGCGCGTATTCGCAATTTGAAATTACGAATTTTTAACCGAAAATATCCAATTACTGAGAGCGGCGATGGGTCCATTTTGCCCAAACCCCCTGCAGTTTTTAAAATTATCCAAACATCCCAAATTTTGCCCTCCTGAACCATTTTTCAGAGCCAAATTCTGGCTCTCTGCACGTATTCCGCATTTTGAAATTACGAATTTTATACCGAAATGTGCCAATTACTGAGAGCGGCGATGGGTCACATTTTGCCTAAACCTCCCTGAAGGTTTTCAAAATACCGAAACATCCCAAATTCGCCCTTAGCCATATTTGGAGCAAAATTCCTGGCTCTCTGCACGTATTCGAAGTTTTATTACGACTTTTATACCGAAAATAATCCAATTACTGAAAGCAGTGATGGATCGCAATTTTGCC
>WNGS01130522.1:0-16479 GCA_020271785.1 Procambarus virginalis
CCAGATATTGGTGTTAGGCTATGAGCCTAGAATTTATTGATATAAATGCCTGTGTATTGATCTCCAAGATTTATTGATATAAATGCCTGTGTATTGATCTCCAAGATTTATTATATAAATGCCTGAGTATGATCTCTATGATCTATTGATATAAATGCCAGTGTATTGATCTCCGTGATTTACTGATATAAATGCCTGTGTATTGATCTTCATGATTTATATATATATATGCCTGTAATTTGATTACTGATTTATATATGACATGCCTGTGTACTGAATAATATCATATACGTGAAGTGATTGCCAGTGATATCTCTTTAAGAGAAAGTATAGATATAAAGAAAAGTTCAGTGATCAAGCGAGTGCCTGGTTGATACCTGGTTGATGGGGTTCTGGGAGTTCTTCTACTCCCCAAGCCCGGCCCGAGGCCAGGCTCGACTTGTGAGAGTTTGATCCACCAGGCTGTTGCTTGGAGCGGCCCGCAGAGCCACATACGCACCACAGCCCGGCTGATCCGGGACTTCTCTTAGGAAACAGTCCAGTTTTCTCTTGAAGATGTCCACGGTTGTTCCGGCAATATTTCTTATAGTCGCTGGGAGGACGTTGAACAACCGCGGACCTCTGATGTTTATACAGTGTTCTCTGAAATTCTCTGAAGTGCATTCACAGTAAATATTATTAAGAATAGAGTAATCTTTTGGTACGGTGAAAAGCCACTGTGAGTGCATTGTGAATAAGATGTTGATCGTGAGGCCAGTGAAATCATAAGTAAGCCATGTGAATGTTGAATACAGTGTTTTGGAAAAGTTAAATAAACGGGGATCGTGACAGAATTAGAAAACAAGTACTAGTCTGTTCCCACGATCGCGAGGGTCCCGGTCAGCTGACATCTGACAGGTGGTGCTGCCGGTGTTACCATATTGGTGCGCTCCAGAATATTATGCTATGAATGGAGCAATTGTCATATATTATTCATTTATCTTGTGACCGTGTAATGAAGTAAAGCAGAGTGACCTGCCTGATACCATATTACTGGAAATTGCTCTTGCCACAATTACACCTGACCACTGCAGTGTTACTGGACACCGGAAAACCAGTTGGCGACCTTAAAGGCTGTGTAAGAGTTCGGTGTCGGGGCGGGCCACAGATTGAGGGAACGATCTGTGCCCCACTCATCTTGCAATTTAAAGGCCGGTTGTGAGACCGACTGGGGTACTCTCCGAGGCAAGCAGTGGAGCCTAGAGGATCGAGAAAAGACCCGCCGAACGACGGTGAGTAAGGGTTATTGTCGGAGCAACCACCTGGAAAGGAGATCCAGTCTACCTTTGCTTTAACCCTTCTCTAACGAGAACCGTGAAACCCCGACATTGGCGACCTTGCCAGGATCATGAGCAAAATCAAGGTTGTAATTGTGGTATTAAATATCAGGCCTAAGTTGTCACTCATTGTCACAAGATGGAGGATGATAAAGTAGCCAGTTTTATCGACACGAGAGACGAGCAAGTACTGGAGGAGTGCACCAAGGCACAGTTGCAGACGATCGCCGACCACTTTGGGATCAAGTTGAGAGCTTCCAAAGTGGGAGAAAGAAGACTTGAGATCATGGCACAGCTCAAGGCACGTGATGAAGCCTTAGGAGAGGAGCGGCCACAGACACCTGCCAGTGGAGGAGAGAACCTGAGTACCGGTGGCAGCAGCCGGGGATCCAGTGGCAGTAGGCGCAGTGTCAAGCTGGAAATAATGAAGATGCAGATAGAAGCACAGCTGAAGCGTGAGGAAGCAGAAAGGGAAGCACAGCTGTGCAGAGAAGAAAGAGATGCACAGCTGAGGCACGAGGAAGCAGAGAGAGATGCACAGCTGAGGCGCGAGGAAGCAGAGAGAGAAGCACAGCTGAGGTGCGAGGAAGCAGAGAGAGAAGCACAGCTGAGGCGCGAGGAAGCAGAGAGAGAAGCACAGCTGAGGCGCGAGGAAGCAGAGAGAGAAGCACAGCTGAGGCGCGAGGAAGCAGAGAGAGAAGCACAGCTGCAACGAGAGGGGCTCGAAATAGAAGCTAGGACGAAGCTGCAGGAGGTTGAAGCGAACAAGGAGATTGAGCTGAAACGAGCTGAGCTAGGACTAGTTCCAACTGCCCCACCACAACAGCAGGAAGACCGCCGAGTGAGAGAGAGGGATTTGCCCGTCTTCGTGCCTAATGAGGCTGAGGGCTTCTTCGAGCATTTCGAAAGGGTCGCTACGTTGAAGAAGTGGCTGAGGGCAGAGTGGGCGGAGCTAGTTCAGGGAAGGCTCACTGGTGAAGCAGCTCGTGAAGCTTATAATATGCTCGACCTCCAGGAATGTACCAACTATGATGCAGTAAAACGGGCCGTGCTCCATTCGTTCAAGCTGACGCCGGAGTGCTATAGGAAAAGGTTTAGAGAATGTACCCGATCGCCAGGAAAATCGTATGCGGAGACGGCGAGGGACATGGAAAGGAAATTCTTGAAATGGCTGGAGTCAGAAGGAGCAAGGTCGGCTGAACAGATCAAGAGGCTAATGGTCATGGAAAAATTCATGTCCGTGCTCTCTCCCGAGATTAGGGTGAGAGTAAAGGAAGCGGACATCAAGGACCCGAGAGCCGCAGCCGATCGAGCAGACATGCTAGAGGAAGCTTTACGTCCATGTCGAGAGGGACAGCACCGATCGCCCGCATTCTCCAGTTATGGGAGGAATAATAGAAGGTCGGACGGTTGGAGGACAGGACCGAGTTATCCTAAGTCCTACCCCTCAGGTGGAGACAGCAGAGGACAGAAGAGTGCTGTGGAACCGCCGAAGAAGTCACCGAGGGAGAGCTCAAGAGATCTTGTTATCGTTACGGCCGGAGATGCTGAGCATGAGTCTTTGGAAGGCGCAAGAGAAGTCCGCGGGAGGAGAAGGATCCGCTGTTTCAACTGCGGGTTAATGGGACACATGGCGCGCGAATGCAGACGTCCTAAACAGCGGGGTTACGTTGCTTTTGTACGGGTAGAGGACCTGTTAGCCGAAGGAGTGCGGGATGGACCCGTATGTAGGAAGAAGGAGGCTAACCCATTCGTGCGTGAGGGAACTGTAAGGGTGGGAGACGCAGACCCTATCCCGGTAATGATGCTGAGAGATACTGGGGCGGAATTTACCCTGGTGAGCAGAACCCTTTTCCCTGAGTGTCACGAGAATACCTGTGTAGGTGAGGCAAGTGTGACCACTGTGGGAGGCCCAGTGCAGATGCCCCTAACCCAGGTAACCCTGAGTTCGGTTTATGGATGCCAAACCCTAGTAGTGGGGGTCTGTGCGACAATGCCCACGAGGAGGCACAGGTCATTTTGGGAAATGACGCGTGTGGAGGACGTGTCTTACCGAACCTCGTGAAAGACGGGAGTGCTTGGAGCATTAGAGAAGAAAGGCGAAGTGTTCGACGCCTGTGGGGACGAGAAAAGGAATCGCCATGGAGGCGTTCCCTGTATGTGCCGTAGTTCCGAGGCAGTGCGACGGACGAGGAGGGAGTGGATCTAATGAGGCGGCGAGGAGACGTCCGCCGGCCTGGGAAATGATCACCTCGTTATGGAACCCNCCACCCAATATACAAGATCCGATTTCTAGGGTAGAACTAAATAACATTTAGTAGGCATGAAAATTTAAACATCCGACTTGGAAGAAAAAAAAAAAAAACTGCGTTAGTTACGGACATTCTGAACAGTCAATGTCCTGACGACCGAAGTTAACCATCACAGCAGACCTTGCTCAGTAGCCTGTCTCAACAGACAGGTGCCTAGTTACCGGCATGTAAATGCACCCCCCCCCCCTCTCCCAATTATGAAAATTAAAAAAACCTTGTGGGTAAGCATCCCGTCCCGGAATCCTACCAGAGTTAGAAGACTTACAGAGTTTGTTTCGTCTAGAAGGAAGCAAAGTACACGAAAAGAAAAGTAGAGTACAACCCATCTTCTAGTTTAGGAAGGTTTTACTTCCATGCACTATAGCACAAAATTGACATACCAAGCAATTTGCTCTATTTAAAAAGGTTTTCCCATTTTCATTTATAGGAGTTTGAAAATACAAAAATGAAGTTAAATACCAAACTTATTTCTAGGCCTAGTTTAGCACATTTACCATCCTTGCAAGCAGAGGAAAAAAAAAAAAAAAAAAAAAAAAAAAGTTAGGTGTTAAAGTTTGTCAAAATTCAATAGCATCCATTTCTTACTCTTCCTGCAAGTACTACCAAGACAGATGGGATACTGGCCATTGTACAGCCCAAGTGCTGATAGCTTCGGTAAATTTAACAAATACAAAATTCAATTTTAAATTAAGAGTTACTTACCATAGAGTATGCAATACTTTCCCAAATAGCCACCCAAGAAAATATCTGTACCATTACCAAGCACCATAAAGTCGCCATAACATAAACACAGTAACATACCCCAAACACAACAATAAGGAATTTCATCTTAACGATTACGAGATAAAGGTAATCAGAGGCGCGTGGTGAGACAGGTGGCCAGAGCGCTGTGATGTGAGGTACACCTCGGTGTGGGCCCCCAGGTAACCTCTGCTGCCTCCTAGTTTCTCAACCCACCGCTTGGGGGCCAAACTGTTTTTCCCAAAACCTCAGACAAGCAGTTTGCTGATGTGCTCCAATCACCAAACAAGCAGTTTGTATCTATGTATTTACGTATGTAGGTTAACTTAGCATTTTAAAAGCACTACAATCACCTTCTGTGGTTGATAGTTCATTAAATCCCTGAACTATATGTTTAACAGATCTCTAACCCTGTCCATGAACGACAGAAGAAAATGTATATATGCTGATTAGCATTGTTAATGTGTGGCCACGTCTGGGGTAGAAAATAATATTAATGATAATAATAATAAAACAGCTTGTAGTGGTGTTGCGACCACCTGTGGGCGGGCCCGGCATGGTCAGGTCTCTCTCTCACAAGTACAGGGTCAGGACCTAGCTGCTAAGGTCAGCATCTTCCAAAATATGGGTTGTGGTTCTTGATCTCTCGCGTGGGGAAATATTTTGTGTTTGTGTACTCAGCTAGATGTTCTTATAGGGTCGGGCAGTAGCTCCTGTACCCGCCTTCCCAGCCTCAGGTCAGTTAGTGTATTGACTTACTCTTCATAATTGTGGTAGAACTTCCTTGTGAAGTTGTTTATTGAACTCCTCTCGACGAGCACTTGATGTCAACCATTCCACTTGCTGGCCACTTGTACACTACAGTGTTCCCTGACGTCACACCGGGTCATCTGTGTCACGTGCCCCGGTACTGACGTCACACGGGGTCACCTGTGTCACGTGCCCCGGTACTGACGTCACACGGGGTCACATGTGTCACGTGCCCCAGTACTGACGTCACACGGGGTCACATGTGTCACGTGCCCCGGTACTGACGTCACACCGGGTCACCTGTGTCACGTGCCCCGGTACTGACGTCACACCGGGTCACATGTGTCACGTGCCCCGGTAATGACGTCACACGGGGTCATCTGTGTCACGTGCCCCGGTACTGACGTCACACCGGGTCACCTGTGTCACGTGCCCCGGTACTGACGTCACACCGGGTCACCTGTGTCACGTGCCCCGGTACTGACGTCACACGGGGTCACATGTGTCACGTGCCCCGGTACTGACGTCACACCGGGTCACCTGTGTCACGTGCCCCGGTACTGACGTCACACCGGGTCACATGTGTCACGTGCCCCAGTACTGACGTCACACCGGGTCACGTGCCCCGGTACTGACGTCACACCGGGTCCATGTGTCGCGTGCCCCGGTACTGACGTCACACCGGGTCACATGTGTCACGTGCCCCGGTAATGACGTCACACCGGGTCACGTGCCCCGGTACTGACGTCACACGGGGTCACATGTGTCACGTGCCCCGGTACTGACGTCACACCGGGTCATCTGTGTCACGTGCCCCGGTACTGACGTCACACCGGGTCACGTGCCCCGGTACTGACGTCACACCGGGTCACCTGTGTCACGTGCCCCGGTACTGACGTCACACGGGGTCACATGTGTCGCGTGCCCCGGTAATGACGTCACACGGGGTCATCTGTGTCACGTGCCCGGTACTGACGTCACACCGGGTCACATGTGTCACGTGCCCCGGTAATGACGTCACACGGGGTCATCTGTGTCACGTGCCCCGGTACTGACGTCACACCGGTCACCTGTGTCACGTGCCCCGTACTGACGTCACACCGGGTCACCTGTGTCACGTGCCCCGGTACTGACGTCACACGGGGTCACATGTGTCACGTGCCCCGGTACTGACGTCACACCGGGTCACCTGTGTCACGTGCCCCGGTACTGACGTCACACCGGGTCACTGTGTCACGTGCCCCGGTACTGACGTCACACGGGTCACATGTGTCACGTGCCCCGATAATGACGTCACACCGGGTCACGTGCCCCGATACTGACGTCACACGGTGTCACATGTGTCACGTGCCCCGGTACTGACGTCACACGGTGTCACATGTGTCACGTGCCCCAGTACTGACGTCACACGGGGTCATCTGTGTCACGTGCCCTGGTACTGACGTCACACGGGGTCATCTGTGTCACGTGCCCCGGTAATGACGTCACACGGGGTCATCTGTGTCACGTGCCCCGGTACTGACGTCACACGGGGTCATCTGTGTCACGTGCCCGGTACTGACGTTATCTTCGAGCACCCTGTTAATTCCCATTAATATCTTGTACGATGTTGTTAAGTCTCCCGTTACTTCTCTCCGAGTGGTTTAGGTAGTTCTCTGAGTGTCTTGGTGTAGTTGAGTGCCACCACTCCTGGGGTCAGTGGGGACCCCAGGCGAGGCTGCATGTTAACGTTTTGGTCTCACGTATGTTATATATTATGTTCTAGTGGGAACATAATGTGCAATTTTGCATGTACTTTGGACGTTTAACAGGATATCACCAGAATATGAAACGCTGGAAACGTTAACATATATTTACAGACCTAAATCGGGACTGTTTTTATTACAATCTACACCACCTATGTTAGACCAATACTGGAATATGCAGCACAGGTTAGGAATCCGCACCTTATGAAACACGAAATAAAATTGGGAAAAGTTCAGAGGTTTGCAACAAATTAGTGCCAGAGATAAGAGGTTGAGCTATGAGGATAGTCAAGGGCGCTAGACCTAACATAAACAGTCTCTTTAACACGAGAGGCAGAAGGAGAAGATACAAGTGGAAGCTGGAAACACAAATGAGTCGATGCAATGTAAGCAAATACTCGCTCCTTGTACAAGTGGTCTACACTTCCATCCACAACATTAAAGTATTCCCTTACATTTCTTCGAATCATTTGCGTTTCCCGCTTCCATGTTATCCTATCGTCCAACTTTTCTCAAGTAAAAGAGTCTTTGTAAAACTTGTCTATTCCCCCAGGTATTTTGTGTGTTGCGGTCATGTCCCCTATGTTTCTTCTCTGCTTCAGGGCTATGAGGTCTAGTTCCAATAAGCTATCCTCGTAGCTGAGCCCACTAGCTCCGGCAGTAGTCTTGCTGGATGCTGCCTGTGTGGGCAACCACAACCAACACTGGCTACCACAACATGAGCACCACAACCAACACTGGCTACCACAACATGAGCACCACAACAACACTGGCTACCACAACATGAGCACCACAACAACACTGGCTACCACAACATGAGCACCACAACAACACTGGCTACCACAACATGAGCACCACAACAACACTGGCTACCACAACATGAGCACCACAACAACACTGGCTACCACAACATGAGCACCACAACCAACACTGGCTACCACAACATGAGCACCACAACAACACTGGCTACCACAACATGAGCACCACAACAACACTGGCTACCACAACATGAGCACCACAACAACACTGGCTACCACAACATGAGCACCACAACAACACTGGCTACCACAACATACCACTCACCACTGCAATATAGTTACAAACACATAAAATACATACAAACCATGTAACATCAGGAATGGAAATTCACACAAAGGAGTCATTATGTTACAAAACAACCGTATGTTGTGTGTGATCTCTGCTCATAAAGGTACACAACAGTAAAGACCTCGTACATCCATACACAAGCATTACAACATTGACAAAACCCATGCAAAAGACGGAACCTGAATCCCATAACACAACAAAGCTCCATATGAACAGTGTAGTACAAACATTCACCAACTGTTCCAAACAGACAATATTAGAACAAAAGCACAATAAATCACAATGACCCATTCACACCAGGATCAACAACAGAGACGCTTCAAATTCCCACCAAAACTATAATACCAATAACAAACAGCAGAAGACCTGCGGAAACCAAAGTCTGTAAACCCAACGAAGCAAAAAGTAAAGCCACAGGCAGAAGTCCAGTGCAACATCGTGTAGAATCAAGCAACTTTCACCATACACTCAGCACAATGGTAAAGTACCGCCCCACCTAGACGCAGGGAATGAAGTATACAGCTAATCTGCAGAACTCATTAAGATAATAATATGTGCTACCCCCAATTCCTATAATTTGCAGTAAATGAGCTAGAAAACCCTCCCTAAGAAGCCAACGTAATTCACAAATTGATTAATATAACCGACCCTCCAAACCCCAGTGTTCTTTGACAGTATACCCCTCCCGCCTCCCAACACACACACACACACACAAAGATAATTCGATAATACCAAAATGACAGGATTGCGGACCTTCCGACAAGAAGAATGAAAATCAAATATCAATAAACGTAAAGAATCAGTACGGAACGCCGACCAGCAGAAACGTACAGTCGTGCTCTACAAACAAATCAACCTACCTCGCCTCGACTTTGCAGAAATAAAACACATGAAAAGCAGTTTCCACCCCGCCACAAAGGTCACACCTGTCAGTATCCTTAATCCTCAACCTCAGGAGCCGCTCGTTAGTTATGGAGCGCTCTCTGCAATGAAGCTAGAAACTGCAAAGGGACCTTTCGCTACACCCCCATCCAATCGAAAAGAGCGAAGCGAAGGGAATTGTCGGGGGGAAAAGGAAAATCCATTACGACTATATAGCATTTGGCTAGGATAAGAATTTGGGATGGGACGGGGGGAAGAAATGGTGTCCAACCACTTGGACGGTCGGGGATTGAACGCCGACCTGCTTGAAGCGAAACCGTCGCTCTACGGTCGCTCTACAACATTCAACACAGAGTATATACTTTGGAAACACCTAGTGTGCACTATTCAAAACACACACACACTGTGCACTATTCTCATGCACATTTTTCTGCACAAATGTAGTTCGTTTTTATACAAAGTACTGCAGAGATATTTTTGATATATTATATTGCAAATGATCAAAACACTCATTAATGTGCTGTTATCTACAGGGTGTTGTGTTACCTCTGAGGGAAGTGTCCCACACCCGACCTTCCCCACACCTGCCTCCACACCCTCCACCCAGCCTCCACCTACAACCACCCACCACCCAGCCTCCACCCACACCCACACCCTCCACCCAGCCACCATCCACACCCACACCTCCACCCAGCCTTCACCCACACCCACACCCTCCACCCAGCCACCACCCACACCCACACCCTCCACCCAACCTCCATCCATACCCACACCCTCCACCCAGCCTCCACCCACACCCTTCACCCTGCCACCACCCACACCCACACCTTCCACCCGGCCAACACCCACACCCCCCCCTGCAACCACCCACACCCACACCCTCCATCCAGCCACCACCAACACCCACACCCTTACCTGCAATCACCCATACCCACACCCTCCACCCAGCCACCACCAACACCCACACCCTCCACCCAGCCCCCACCCCACCCACACCTCCACCCTGCCTCCACCCACACCCACACCCTCCACCCAGCCCCCACCCACACCCACACCCTCCACCCAGCCCCCACCCACACCCACACCCTCCATCCTGCCACCACCCACACCCACACCCTCCACCCTGCCTCCACCCACACCTACACCCTCCACCCAGCCCCACCCACACCCTCCACCCTGCCAACACCCACACCCACACCCTCCACCCAGCCCCCACCCACACCCACACCCTCCACCCTGCCCCACCCACACCCACACCCTCCACCCTGCCACCACCCACACCCACACCCTCCACCCTGCCACCACCCACCCCACACCCTCCACCCTGCCACCACCCACACACACACCCTCCACCCTGCCACCACCCACACACACACCTCCACCCTGCCACCACCCACACCCTCCACCCTGCCACCACCCACACACACACCCTCCACCCAGCCCCCACCCACACCCTCCACCCTGCCCACCCACAGCCACCAGTGTGGGGTCAGAGGTCAGCAGGAAGAGGGTGAAGGCTGTGACTGAAGCAGCGAGGGACGAACAGTTAATGAGACTGTTGTTAGCAGCCTCACCTGGGCGACACCTGTTGCTTGTCTACGACACTGAACGACCAGGTGAGCCTCTCCCTCTCCCTGCACACTCTCACAGGTTATGAGGGAGTAAGATGCCAGGTGGCAGCAGGTGGTGAGGGAGTAAGATGCCAGGTGGCAGCAGGTGGTGAGGGAGTAAGATGCCAGGTGGCAGCAGGTGGTGAGGGAGTAAGATGCCAGGTGGCAGCAGGTTGTGAGGGAGTAAGATGCCAGGTGGCAGCAGGTGGTGAGGGAGTAAGATGCCAGGTGGCAGCAGGTTGTGAGGGAGTAAGATGCCAGGTGGCAGCAGGTTGTGAGGGAGTAAGATGCCAGGTGGCAGCAGGTGGTGAGGGAGTAAGATGCCAGGTGGCAGCAGGTGGTGAGGGAGTAAGATGCCAGGTGGCAGCAGGTGGTGAGGGAGTAAGATGCCAGGTGGCAGCAGGTGGTGAGGGAGTAAGATGCCAGGTGGCAGCAGGTTGTGAGGGAGTAAGATGCCAGGTGGCAGCAGGTGGTGAGGGAGTAAGATGCCAGGTGGCAGCAGGTGGTGAGGGAGTAAGATGCCAGGTGGCAGCAGGTGGTGAGGGAGTAAGATGCCAGGTGGCAGCAGGTTGTGAGGGAGTAAGATGCCAGGTGGCAGCAGGTGGTGAGGGAGTAAGATGCCAGGTGGCAGCAGGTTGTGAGGGAGTAAGATGCCAGGTGGCAGCAGGTGTGAGGGAGTAAGATGCCAGGTGGCAGCAGGTGGTGAGGGAGGAAGATGCCAGGTGGCAACAGGTTGTGAGGGAGTAAGATGCCAGGTGGCAACAGGTGGTGAGGGAGTAAGATGCCAGGTGGCAGCAGGTTGTGAGGGAGTAAGATGCCAGGTGGCAGCAGGTTGTGAGGGAGTAAGATGCCAGGTGGCAGCAGGTTGTGAGGGAGTAAGATGCCAGGTGGCAACAGGTGGTGAGGGAGTAAGATGCCAGGTGGCAGCAGGTGGTGAGGGAGTAAGATGCCAGGTGGCAGCAGGTTGTGAGGGAGTAAGATGCCAGGTGGCAGCAGGTGGTGAGGGAGTAAGATGCCAGGTGGCAGCAGGTGGTGAGGGAGGAAGTACTGTAGGTAATGTAAATTTTAATATCTTTAATCTTTTCCTGCACTTCTTCTTTTGCTCTTCTCTGGGGCTGTTCCTCACATTCTCTTATCACATCTTAATATGCTTATATAGAACATTAAATTAAGTACGTATGTAATCATAGAATTTATTACTGGCAAAATAAAGAGAACTAGTTAGCATTGAGTTTACTACAATAACTACTTTGGAATACTATCTACTAATGAAATGGAAAAATAGTAAATAAAAAGGGCGAACTCCTGGGACACAAGGTCATGAGGTAGTCTGCTCCTGGGACACAAGGTCATGAGGTAGTCTGCTCCTGGGACACAAGGTCATGAGGTAGTCTGCTCCTGGGATACAAGATCATGAGGTAGTCTGCTCCTGGGATACAAGGTCATGAGGTAGTCTGCTCCTGGGATACAAGGTCATGAGGTAGTCTGCTCCTGGGATACAAGGTCATGAGGTAGTCTGCTCCTGGGACACAAGGTCATGAGGTAGTCTGCTCCTGGGATACAAGGTCATGAGGTAGTCTGCTCCTGGGACACAAGGTCATGAGGTAGTCTGCTCCTGGGATACAAGGTCATGAGGTAGTCTGCTCCTGGGACACAAGGTCATGAGGTAGTCTGCTCCTGGGACACAAGGTCATGAGGTAGTCTGCTCCTGGGACACAAGGTCATGAGGTAGTCTGCTCCTGGGATACAAGGTCATGAGGTAGTCTGCTCCTGGGACACAAGGTCATGAGGTAGTCTGCTCCTGGGATACAAGGTCATGAGGTAGTCTGCTCCTGGGACACAAGGTCATGAGGTAGTCTGCTCCTGGGACACAAGGTCATGAGGTAGTCTGCTCCTGGGACACAAGGTCATGAGGTAGTCTGCTCCTGGGATACAAGGTCATGAGGTAGTCTGCTCCTGGGACACAAGGTCATGAGGTAGTCTGCTCCTGGGATACAAGGTCATGAGGTAGTCTGCTCCTGGGACACAAGGTCATGAGGTAGTCTGCTCCTGGGACACAAGGTCATGAGGTAGTCTGCTCCTGGGACAAGGTCATGAGGTAGTCTGCTCCTGGGATACAAGGTCATGAGGTAGTCTGCTCCTGGGATACAAGGTCATGAGGTAGTCTGCTCCTGGGACACAAGGTCATGAGGTAGTCTGCTCCTGGGATACAAGATCATGAGGTAGTCTGCTCCTGGGATACAAGATCATGAGGTAGTCTGCTCCTGGGATACAAGGTCATGAGGTAGTCTGCTCCTGGGACACAAGGTCATGAGGTAGTCTGCTCCTGGGATACAAGATCATGAGGTAGTCTGCTCCTGGGATACAAGATCATGAGGTAGTCTGCTCCTGGGATACAAGGTCATGAGGTAGTCTGCTCCTGGGATACAAGGTCATGAGGTAGTCTGCTCCTGGTATACAAGATCATGAGGTAGTCTGCTCCTGGGATACAAGGTCATGAGGTAGTCTGCTCCTGGGATACAAGATCATGAGGTAGTCTGCTCCTGGGATACAAGGTCATGAGGTAGTCTGCTCCTGGGACACAAGGTCATGAGGTAGTCTGCTCCTGGGATACAAGATCATGAGGTAGTCTGCTCCTGGGATACAAGGTCATGAGGTAGTCTGCTCCTGGGATACAAGGTCATGAGGTAGTCTGCTCCTGGGACACAAGGTCATGAGGTAGTCTGCTCCTGGGATACAAGATCATGAGGTAGTCTGCTCCTGGGATACAAGGTCATGAGGTAGTCTGCTCCTGGGATACAAGGTCATGAGGTAGTCTGCTCCTGGGACACAAGGTCATGAGGTAGTCTGCTCCTGGGATACAAGGTCATGAGGTAGTCTGCTCCTGGGATACAAGGTCATGAGGTAGTCTGCTCCTGGGACACAAGGTCATGAGGTAGTCTGCTCCTGGGATACAAGGTCATGAGGTAGTCTGCTCCTGGGATACAAGGTCATGAGGTAGTCTGCTCCTGGGACACAAGGTCATGAGGTAGTCTGCTCCTGGGACACAAGGTCATGAGGTAGTCTGCTCCTTGGATACAAGGTCATGAGGTAGTCTGCTCCTGGGACACAAGGTCATGAGGTAGTCTGCTCCTGGGATACAAGGTCATGAGGTAGTCTGCTCCTGGGATACAAGGTCATGAGGTAGTCTGCTCCTGGGACACAAGGTCATGAGGTAGTCTGCTCCTGGGATACAAGGTCATGAGGTAGTCTGCTCCTGGGATACAAGGTCATGAGGTAGTCTGCTCCTGGGATACAAGGTCATGAGGTAGTCTGCTCCTGGGATACAAGGTCATGAGGTAGTCTGCTCCTGGGATACAAGATCATGAGGTAGTCTGCTCCTGGGATACAAGGTCATGAGGTAGTCTGCTCCTGGGATACAAGATCATGAGGTAGTCTGCTCCTGGGATACAAAGTCATGAGGTAGTCTGCTCCTGGGATACAAGATCATGAGGTAGTCTGCTCCTGGGATACAAGGTCATGAGGTAGTCTGCTCCTGGGATACAAGGTCATGAGGTAGTCTGCTCCTGGGATACAAGGTCATGAGGTAGTCTGCTCCTGGGATACAAGGTCATGAGGTAGTCTGCTCCTGGGATACAAGATCATGAGGTTGTAATAACCCCAACTACTATTTCTCTTACTCACTCAACATCCCAGCTTAACACTGTTTGCAGATCACTGTGACCCCTCACTGAATTACCAGCTAATAGTAAACCTGAAATATTAAATGAGAGGGAGCAACAAATCGCGGGTTTATTAGTCTTAAAAAAATGAATAAAAACTTAATAAAACACTGCCACCACCACCTTCTTGACCCAGCAACCGGAATGTGTCTATTACTGATCTCCCAGGAAGGACAGAAATCAATAATCATGAACTCAAGGGAATAGGAATATTGGTAATAATGCTTGGGGATTTAAATGTAAATCATTACTTCACTTATTGAGGATTCAAGGGTAACTCTAATATCCATGAAATGGAGAACACAGGAGGATTTCCAGTACAGCACATAAATACCACCTACATATGACTTAGCATTAACAGCCAAAAGGGGGGGGGGGACAAATAACTAAACCAAAAATACGTTGATAAGCACTTTATTTATTTACTGACACGAAATATTGAAATCAATAATTGAAAATATATCCAACTCTAATATTCCTAAGCGGCAATGGTCTGACTCAATGATGGACATAATACTCAAGCACACTTTACCTTAAACTGCAAAAACCGGCCACAGGATGTTGAGTGGCTGCTCTCTGGCCCTGATGGGGACCTTTCCCCAGTTACTCCCGAAGACACACTGACTCCAGTTTCCTTAACAAGCTACCTGTGGAAAACAAGCTCTACCCACTCTAAAGTTCCTAAGTTCAATTAACCCCGCCTTTCCAAGCCTATAGCCAATGAGTTCAGTCATGCCCTGACTAGCTCCGCCCCCTAGGCCTCCCTGGCTTCCACATTCAAGGCTCCTGGCTAGGCTATAGGCTTGCCCTGAAAGTATGTTTTATTCCCGCAGAACTCTGAAACGTTCCCACACTCCATCCAAGAACCAAACAGGCGTTTGATGGCACCAATCACCCTCCAAGCGAAATTTGAGAACGACGGTTTTATGGCACTGAGAGCTCCCCCTCGAATTTGTCAATGGCTATAGGAAGGCAAGGGAGAGGAGAAAGAGAGGGGGATAGAGAAGGAAATGAGTGGGAAGGAGTGGGCTGGGAGAAGGCCAAGAATGAGAGGGACTGTCCAGCCTCCAGGGGTCTCTTGACTCCATGGTTTATGACCAGTGAGGGCCAGACTGTGACAATTGGGAGGGGAAGGAAGGAAATAAGGGGAGGGATGAACAAGGGAGGGAAAGAGGGACGAAGACAAGGGAGAGGGGAGAAATGGGAGGGGGGAGAGGGAAGAAACAGGAGGGGGGAGAGGGGAGAAGGGAAAAGGAGGCGAAGGAAAAGAAGAAGAAGGAGAAGGGGGAGGGAATAAAGGGAGAAGGGGAGAAGCTTGGTTTGAGCAGCAGACCAGTACAACTCCTCCTCGGAATTAAGAAATTCGTGTGTAAATCACTTTAAAGCACAAATTTCTTATCCAGCCCTACTATAACCATTAACTCAAAAAAAAATTGAAACATTTTTAACTCAGCAATATATTGAACCAATGACTCAAAACAAAAAGAAAATTATTTAATCCTAACTAATTTCATATGATCTCCAAACACAAAAAATGGTACCCCAAAAGGTGTGCCTCAACATGTATGAATACATAACACATAACAACATAAAACAACACACAACAATAATATAGCTGTCCAACTTGGATGCAGTCCTGCATTCTTTCCAACTACCTGGAACACAAAACATCCTATATCTGTCCTGATATAGAAAAAATCAACTGTGAAGAATCCATACCTATCAACTTAAAACTAACTTACGTACATGTTGTACGACATCAATTTCCCTACCCTACAACTGTAAGAGACGGTGCCACTCTCCTGGTTGACATCTCCCGACCCCACGACTGCGAGAGACTGGGCAACTCTCCTGCCTGACGCCTCATGACCCCACGACTATGAGAGACAAGGGGACCTATTGGTGAATGTATCAATAACAGAGGCCTTAGAACAGGGCCTTGGAAGACTCTACGAATGGCTGTTTACTACTCAAATCTTGTTCCATTTATGCTGTCTGTTTCCTGCATGATTTGTCTATATCATGCACCTCTAATTTGTAAGTCAATAATTAAGAACTAACTCAAAGCCTTACTTTTGTCAGGGAATAAAATTCAAATCTTTAAGTGTCTACCCTTTATAATATGTTTGAGAATATTAGGTACACTAATTAACTTTATGCTATTTTATGAAGCTATGGTAATCTTTCATTTAATCTGCACTTCTCGAAGTGGAATATGGCAATTAAATGTTGCTACAAGAAATATCCCTCACTAACAACAATCGAGGCAAATCAATTAGAGCTATAATTTGTCT
>WNGS01130524.1:21758-34265 GCA_020271785.1 Procambarus virginalis
ATATATATATATTATAATAAGCCTTTAATGATGCCCCGACTCTTCTTGCGTTCGAATGCTTTTCGAATGTGGCCTTAAAGTTTTGGATGGAAGGTGGCTTCTCAGCTTCTTTCACCTCTTTCCAATTGTTATTTCTTAGGGATAATTTTTCAGTTTCCAGCTTCCACCTATGTCCCCATTGTCCTTCTTTCTCTCAATTTAAAAGATGTCCTTGTCCATATAGTCTGTCCCTCTTAGTATCATGTATGTGTGAATCATATCTCTCCTTGTTTCTTCTATCTTCTAGGGTTGTGAGATTTAGTTCCCCCAGCCTATCCTCATAGCTCAATACCTCATACTACCTTAATAGTATGGGTTGTTGACGGTGGTGTTGTAAGGGGTGGTGTAAGGTAGTGTTGTGGTGGTGGTGGTGGTGGATGGGATTGGGGGGTTGGGTGGTGGTAATGTGTGGTGGTTGTTATGATAATTGTTGCTTTAGGAGGGGTGGTGGTGGTGGTGGTTGTTGTTACAGATGGTGGATTGTCAAAGACAAATGTCTGGCCTATGGTTGTCTCAACAAAAACAAACTTGTGTTTAGGTGGTGTTGTTGTGTTTGGGTGTGGTGTGTGGGGTGGTGTGTGTGTGTGTGTGTGTAACTCACCTTAGTAGTACTCACCTAATGTTGTGCTTGCGGGGTGTTAGAGCTCTTGCTCTTTGGTCCCGCCTCCCAACTGTCAGATCAACTAGGTGTAGCAGATTCCTGAGCCTACATGGGCTTATCAGATCTACATTTGAAACTGTGTATGGAGGTCAGCGCTCACCACATACTGCTTCCTGAATGCATTCCATTTAACCAACCCTCTGACAACCTAAAAAGTTCTTTCTAATGATCTCTGTGGCTCATTTGGTACTCACGCTTCCACCTGTTCCCCTGTGCGTGATGCCCCTTGTGTAAACAGCCTGTCTTTATCAACCCTGTCGATTCCCCTGAGAATCTTGAATGTGGTGATCATGTCCCCCCTAACTCTTCTGTCTTCCAAGTGTGTGTGTGTGTGTGTGTGTGTGTGTGTGTGTGTGTGTGTGTGTGTGTGTGTGTGTGTGTGTGTGTGTGTGTGTGTGTGTGTGTGTGTACACTCACCTTTTTGTACTCACCTATTTGTGCTTGCGGGGTGGTTGAGCTCATTTACGTGTTTACATTTACTGTTGACTCTCCCCCCTCACTCTCACTCCTCCTCCTCTCACCCCCTCACATGTAAGACCTTCCCTACCCCTACCCCCCCCCCCCTCACCAAACACCTCTCTCGTTCCGTGCCTCACACTCCTCACATTGCGTTTAGTCCCTCATCCCCTCATCCAGCAAACAGAAAATTAGATTGCAAAAAAATCATTACAATGTTCCGTATTAGATCTTGTGTTAGTAAATGGTTGTAAAGTGGTTGATTGGGAGGTATGGTGGTGGTTTGAAGCTGGAGAGAGTGGTTGGTTGTGAGTTGTGGTAGTGGTGGTGGTTTGAAGCTGGAGAAAGTGGTTAGTTGTGAGGTATCGTGATGGTGGTGGTTTGAATCCGGTTGTGATGGAGTCATTTGTCTAGGTTATTAAGAGTCGTGCGCGGTAAGGTGGTTGAAACAGACGGAGCCCGTGACACTATTGATTGTGGAGTGGCGCTTGTTTGACAGCTGTGTTAATGGTAATTACCACACTGGTGGTGGTGGTGGTGGTGATGGCTGTGATGGTGTTGGGACGGACGATGAGAGGCATTAGAAAGTGACAGGTGTCACCGATGGTTGTGACAATGATAACAAAGACGTGTGGTTGTGAAGTGGTTGGTTGTGACGATGGTGGTAGTAGTAGTGACGATGGTGGTTGCAACAGCGACGATGATGGTGACTGCAATCATCACCATCCTCAACATTCTTATGCAACACAGCGCGGGGCATTATCTCAAGGCAATCCATTCAAGACTCGCCTTCAGTTAGGTGGAGTCCTAACTCACCTCACAGGTTAGGTGGAGTCCTAACTCACCTCACAGGTTAGGTGGAGTCCATTGGTGGAGTCTTGGGAATCTGTCACTATTCGCCTCATAAGATTGCAATGAAAATAAATCCATCGACGTATTTATTAATACAGATCGGGATATACTAATTGTAATAATACTCAATAATTGTTATTTTACTTAGGAAAATGTTGGAAAAATGTTGCTAGCAAATCTAGAATGAAATCTCTAAGACCAGTCACGAGACGAGAATGCAAAACTGGAAATGTATATGGCACCACATGATATATATATATATATATATATATCTTATGCTTTATTGTGTATTTAAAGGTTACAAAACATAACATAAAGGTTACAAAACATATATATATATATATATATATATATATATATATATATATATATATATATATATATATATAGATAGATAGATAGAGAGAGAGATAGAGAGATGTAAAGGTTTCGTAAATAATTACGTAAGTATTTTATGAATCCTGAGACCCTCGCGATGCAATTCAAACTATTAAAAACCTGTTCTAACAAGCGGGACATTTACGCATTATGTCCGGAGGTCTAAATTGGTTCTTAGGAAAGCAGTTAGTTCTTGACACACACTGTACTACCCTTCATATAGTCTAGGGCAGCTAGTTCTTGACACACACTGTACTCCCCTTCATATAGTCTAGGGCAGCTAGTTCTTGACACACACTGTACTCCCCTTCATATAGTCTAGGGCAGCTAGTTGTTGACACATCCTGTACTACCCTTCATATAGTCTAGGGCAGCTAGTTCTTGACACACACTGTACTACCCTTCATATAGTCTAGGGCAGCTAGTTCTTGACACACTCTGTACTCCCCTTCATATAGTCTAGGGCAGCTAGTTGTTGACACACCCTGTACTACCCTTCATATAGTCTAGGGCAGCTAGTTCTTGATACACACTGTACTACCCTTCATATAGTCTAGGGCAGCTAGTTCTTGACACACACTGTACTCCCCTTCATATAGTCTAGGGCAGCTAGTTCTTGACACACACTGTACTCCCCTTCATATAGTCTAGGGCAGCTAGTTCTTGACACACTCTGTACTCCCCTTCATATAGTCTAGGGCAGCTAGTTCTTGACACACACTGTACTCCCCTTCATATAGTCTAGGGCAGCTAGTTCTTGACACACACTGTACTACCCTTCATATAGTCTAGGGCAGCTAGTTCTTGACACACACTGTACTACCCTTCATATAGTCTAGGGCAACTAGTTCTTGACACACACTGTACTCCCCTTCATATAGTCTAGGGCAGCTAGTTCTTGACACACACTGTACTACCCTTCATATAGTCTAGGGCAGCTAGTTCTTGACACACACTGTACTCCCCTTCATATAGTCTAGGGCAGCTAGTTCTTGACACACACTGTACTCCCCTTCATATAGTCTAGGGCAGCTAGTTCTTGACACACACTGTACTCCCCCTTCATATAGTCTAGGGCAGCTAGTTCTTGACACACACTGTACTCCCCTTCATATAGTCTAGGGCAGCTAGTTCTTGACACACACTGTACTCCCCTTTCATATAGTCTAGGGCAGCTAGTTCTTGACACACACTGTACTCCCCTTCATATAGTCTAGGGCAGCTAGTTCTTGACACACTATACTCCCCTTCATATAGTCAAGGGCAGCTGCACAAATATACCTAAATGTGATAAACGGGTTTAAAATAAACAAGGAAAACGGGCTGAAAATACACATCGAAAGCCGATAAAAAAAAATAACCACAAAGCATGACCAAAAAAAAAACGAAGCAGGACGAAACCATAAAATATTCCCCCTTATCCGGAATGCCTAATTAAGAAGACCAAAAAATGTAAACAAAACTATAATAATATAATAACAATTAAGAGAAATAACATTATTTTCAGGGGGATACCTTTTGAAAAAAACAATATGGGTTTCTTGCGCCATCTTATAGAACACAACGCGTGGGGGATTAAGTTCAAGTGGACCACTTTTATATCGAACTAATTAATTTTGTGACTACAATTATTACAAACGAGGAATAAGGCGAGTCAACCATTCAGCGAGAGTGGAAGAGGATAGAAATCTGTCAAAAAAAGAATGAGAGAGAGAGAGAGAGAGAGAGAGAGAGAGAGAGAGAGAGAGAGAGAGAGAGAGAGAGAGAGAGAGAGAGAGAGAGAAATACACTATCCATCCAGACCGTTCTCTTCATCTGCCACAACGCACAAAATACGCACTCCTAACCACAACAGCACTTCCAGTCCCACGCCTTAAAGGTACCGCCCCCCCCTACCCCCACCTGACATAAAAATACAATCACCACTACACTGGTTCAAAATAAATCTTTCGTTCCGCCACTGAGTTACCTTCTCATCATCCCACAGCAACATTCCCCACAAGCTAAAGAGGCCTTCCATTTCTCCTCCCCCCCCCACACACACCTACAAGATTCTCCTTATCTCACGACAAATCTAGACTTTTGTACCTACATTCCTCCATAATTTCATTTCGCGGGTAAATCCACCGCCAGCTCTTCAGTCTTGGTCTATAAGGCTGGTTCTGGCGGGTTCCCCCGACCCTACTCTGCTATATTACAGGGGTGACTCGCTCATGCCGCCATGCTATCATTATTTCCTCTTCATCTAAACTTTTTCTCTCGCTCCCTTATATATTATGATAAAGAAAAAAAATAACATACTGCCCTACCACCTCCCTCTTTTCCCCTGTCCGCTACTTCCTTCCTTATTTTCCCCTTGTTTCCTTCAAACATCTCTCCGTTTCTCTCTCTGTCCTGTCCAAACGCTTCTCCCGTTTTCTATCACATGTAAAAGCAAGCTAGGAGTGCTAACTGGGTTTCCAGCACTCTCCATGGTACTTTATACTTAACCTCCTTAAGACAGCTGGCGGGTGTGTGAGTTAAGACAGCAGGCGGGCTGTCCGCCGTGCTGACACGATGTGTGTGTGTATTTACCGAGTTGTGCTTGCGGGGGTTGAGCTCTGCTCTTTCGGCCCGCCTCTCAACTGTTTTTTCCGGACCCTAGGATTACGAGTACAGAGCGCTGTTCACTTAGCTATTAGGCCCCCATGTATGTGTGTGTGTGTACTTACCTAATTGTGCTTGCGGAGGTTGAGCTCTGGCTCTTTGGTCACGCCTCTCAACTGTCAATCAACTAATGTACTGTAAGACTAACCATCCTGTGTGATGGGGATTTTTAGCATCACGTAGCTAGCTAGCCATGTGACACACTGTTTGTTGTTGTTTAAGATTCTCTACTTGGAACAAAAAGTTCCAAGTAGCACGGGCTATGGTGAGCCCGTAGTGGACTGTACTCCCCTCCATATAGTCTAGAGCAGCTGCACACTTGCAGATGAGCCTAACTGTATTAATAATAATAATAAAAAATTATCGACTTTGATAATTTGGTTTCGACGTTACTCAAACATTACGTTTTGAAGATTTCGACTTGATCATCTAAAAAAAAATGTAAAAAAATTATGTTTATGTAAAAAAATTATTTTTAGGTAAACTGACATTTACATAAAAATAATCATGCAAATTGGAAAAAAGTCCATACGGAGTAAAATAAAACTTACTTCTATATAAACGATGAAACATCAACACTTAACAAACACGAAAACATACAAAAAACAGAATTGTACTCACATGATTAGCCAACCAAAATTAGAAATTGATGTCCAAATATAAATAACACAAACTCTTATTCCAAGTTTCAAGTACAAACTATAACGATTCTTGGAATTTATGCAAAAAAAAAACAAAAGAAATTATATAATTTTTTAAACATTTCCATTAAATATTTAAACATTTTAAAAATGAAATATTATACAAAAATTAATATAACAAAAAAACTGATTCGACAGTCGTCAATGAAAATAAAAAGAAAAAAAATTACCACACAAAATTAATTCGTCGTCGAAAAAAAAAAAACACACAGGGGGGAACTTAACAAATTTGATAACATAGGCTGACCACGCAATATCTTGAAGATATTGAGACTGTTTGTGGCACTACTTAGCGCATTGTTGAGGAATGTGATATTGTTGTTGTGATATGTCGTCATTCTGAGTATTTACCTGATGCTTAGCGGCTTCCCAAAACACATTTTAGCACGAGAATATTTGCCCTCCTACGTAGGACATCGTCGCGTGTGTAACCCAGCAAGTGAGTGTTAAATGCTCAGCGAAGAACTTTGTAGTTAGGACATTAACTATCAAACCAGTAAACACAAACATAGTAATTATCCCCCGTATATAAATCCCCGAATATAACAGCCGAACAACTCGGTAAATATATATATATAAATCGAGAAAAATTTCGAGAAATGTCAAAAAAACAAAAATATAACAAATTAACCCAGAACCAAAAACCATCCTCCTAAGAGACTTCGAACTTCTAAATTTGAGGTGAAAAATGATTGTTTTTGACTTTGTGATTTTGTGGCAAGTTGGAATCCATCCTTCTAAAATGATAGTACTTATATTGACTATTTGGTCAAACGTTCCAATATGCATTCTAGAAAATAGGAAAAATCTTATCTGTCGAAGCAATTCTAGGCTTAATACACGCTATCTTAGGCCTAATACAGTACATATACGAGGCCTAGGAATGTTTAAATTTGGGTTTCAGTCTTTTGGGGGACATATACAAAATTAATGGACCATTCGACCAAAATAGTTTCCATGTAAGTACTATTATTTTAGGAGGATGGATTGCACGGATAGGATAGTCAGCAGGGAAGACTACCCACTGGCCTAGCTGTGAGGCCTAACTCTCGACATCCTCAGCAGGTATTGAAGCTTCCATTGGTTGACCTTACAGCTGGGAGGACAAATGAGATTTGTGCATGTGTTGAGGGGGGTCACGTGCAGGTGTGCTAGCCTACTGCTGCAGGTGTAGGTCCCTATGCAGGTCTAGAACTAGCTCAGGTAACTCTCTCTCTCTCTCTCTCTCTCTCTCTCTCTCTCTCTCTCTCTCTCTCTCTCTCTCTCTCTCTCTCTCTCTCTCTCTCTCTCTCTCTCTCTCTCTCTCTTGTAGGATTACTTGGTTTGGTGGAATGTGTTCTTGAATTCGAGTTTTCGGTGTGATGATAATTAACAATTAACAAGCATCTCCAATACTGCTAATTACCAAGCGTGCACACACACAAACACGTGTGTGACAGCTACTAGTTGCTTGCACCCATATGTGTGTGTATGTGTGTGTTGTCTTCTAGATTGTGTGTGCAAGTGTGTGCGTGTATTCTGCTGGATTACGTATATCGGCTGCGTATATCGGTTACGTATATTGCAATTTGCTGGCCTAACAGGCAGGAAGCAGTAGTGTGAAGTTCGTAACGATGAAAGAGGAGTGTGTGTGTGTGTTGAGTGCATGCTTGCCGTGAGGCCTCGTCAGCCACACTCAATTAATTACTCACTGGCTCACTCACTAATTCACAAGAACACTCTCTCGCTCTTGAAGATCCAGCTTTTGCCTGCATTTACAAATCACTTCTACTCTTGACGTCAAAATATTAAATAGTCATATTTTTCATGAACAAGAGAGCCGTATTAGTTTCCTTGACTGAGGTTGACAGCTTGACACTACTTTCCGTTTGTTGTTGCCACAGATTCAGCTACTTGGGAACCAAAAGTTCCAAGTAGCACGTGCTATGGCGAGCCCGTAGCTACTCTCCGTGTCTCTGGGTGCTATAGAGCTCCTGTTTACTGTCGCGCCGCTCACCTGGAAGACTCTTATATTGGCAAAAATTAAGGTTGTGACCAACGGAGCGATTTTGGTAAACAAGATGCAATTATTAATGAGAAAACAATATCGGGGGGATGTTGTGAGCTTCACGGGTAGAAAATAGTCCGACGAAGGAGCAACAGCTTGGTTGATCAGGTGCACCTTTGGTCAGGTGCACCTTTGGTCAGGTGTACCTTTGGTTAGGTGCACTTTTGGTCAGGTGCACCTCTGGTCAGGTGCACTTTTGGTCAGGTGCACCTTTGGTCAGGTGCACCTTTGGTCTGGTGCACCTTTGGTCAGGCGCACCTTTGGTTAGGCGCACCTTTGTAGGTGGGTGTTCTCTCTTGAACAGAGACACTGCCCCCCTCCCCCTATTTTTAGAGGGAGGGGGTGTTGAAATGAAGACGGGAGTCTTTAATTTTACTGAATTGTAATTTAGCGGACTAATAGCACAGCTATTTTTCGAGGGGACTGTTTTTGCACTTCCTGCCATGCCACCTGGTCTCATGTGGTGTTGTTTCCGTGTGTACAGGTTTGGAACCAGTCCCCTAAATATTTACCACATATAGATGATGATTTATCTCTCGCCTGTATTCCAAGGAATACACTCTGAGGTCTTTTTTTTTAATCATTCTCAAAAATGTATTTTAAAGGTGAATACCCGCACTAAAAATGTTCTACACGTCCTTCAGACAACACCACAATTAGCCTTGTATGAAGTAGTTAATGTACAAAGGTTTTCCACACTAAAGAGTGACTTAAAAAAAAAAACTTGGTCCAACAGGCTGTTGCTGGGAGTGGCCCGCAGGCCCATATATCCACCACAGCCCGGTTGGTCCGGCACTCCTTGCAAGAAAACTATCTACTTTTCTTTTCAAGATGTCCACGGTTGTTCCGGCGATATTTCTTAATAGTCGCTGGGAGGAAGTTGAATAGCCGTGGATCTCTGATGTTTATACCGTGTTCTCTGATTGTGCCTATGGCATCTCTGTTCTTCACTGGTTCTATTATCTATTTTCTTCCAGATCTTTCACTGAAGTATGTTGTTATTTCATTGTGTAAATGTCGATTTGGTACCTGGCCCTCCAGTATTTTCAATGTGTATTATTTGATACCTATCTCGTGTCTTTTCTAAGGAGTACATTTGGAGAACACACACACACACACACACATATATATATACCATATATATATATATGGTATATATATATATATATATATATATATATATATATATATATATATGTGTGTGTGTGTGGTGTGTGTGTGTGTGTGTGTGTGGTGTGTGTGTGGTGTGTTGTGTGTGTGTGTGTGTGTGTTGTGTGTGTGTGTGTGTGTGTGTGTGTGTGTGTACGTACGTAAAAGCTGGTCAAAATTGCATTTCACCCTTTTAAAACGCACATTAATCATATTCTGTGTAAAAGAACATAGCTCGGTGTTTATGTAGGACAGACGTACATGTATGCACAGTATGAAACCTGTAGTGTTTATTGCAGAAGCAGGACAATCACCTTTGTTGATTTCTCAATAAATCATTGTACTATATGATGTCCAACCGAGCTGAAACGCAGGTACGCGTTCCGCTTTATTGCATACAATAGACTGTGTACTAGTCTAATGACTGCATAGTGCCTGTACCACCCAGTGGAATGCATAGTGACTGTACCCGATCATTACAGCCTGGGGAGCCAGTCGTTGTGAAGTTACAGCATGTAAACCAGTCTCTGTAAATGTAGCAGCCCCGTGTAGCTTCCTGTAACTGTCAATACAGCTGTAACTGAGCTGTAAGGATGGCATTCAGTGGAATGCCATAGTCTGTATGCACCTGTCTGAAGACTGGATTGTAATTGTATTTCTCTTCTCTGGTGTTACCAGAGAAGAGAGACAATCCTCTGTACTTACCATTCACTGATTCTCTACTCACTCCTCACTGATTCATGCCTTACCAGTGCTCAACATACCTGTAAAGGCAAAAAAGAAAATACTGTCAATAAAAACACTACTACATGTTTTACGCTAGCAAGGCCTACCTACACCTGTCGCAGGCTGGCAAGACCCACACCCTACACCTGCGGCAGGCTGGCAAGACCTACACCCCACATCTGTCGCAGGCTGGCAAGACCTACACTCCATACCTGCGGCAGGCTGGCAAAACCTACACCCTACACCTGCGGCAGGCTGGCAAGACCTACACCCTACACCTGTCGCAGGCTGGCAAGACCTACACCCCACACCTGTCGCAGGCTGGCAAGACCTACACCCTACACCTGCGGCAGGCTGGCAAGACCTGCACCCCACATCTGTCGCAGGCTGGCAAGACCTACACTCCACACACACACACTTGCGGCAGACTAGCGAGCAGGTCTGCGAGCGAGTCCCACACACCTATGGTCGCAGGTGTGTGGCCTAACACCAGACACAACAGGTGTGTGTATAGAGAGAGACAGGAGCAGGGTACCTCGTCGCCAGAAGTCCCCCCCTTCCCGCACAGCCCCATCGACCGCGTCGCTGCGGCTGCGGCTCCAGGCCCCTGATTGCGGCATATTTACCGTCCTAATAATAGCGCCGAGTCGTGTTGTTGTTTACTGACCAGTGGCGGCCGGCTTAAGTTACATTATTGATTGTGCCGGGGGGGGAGGAGGTCCAGGGGAGGACCTCCGCACGCAACAGGTGCACACACACGCGCACGCAACAACCTCCTCCTCTTCCTCCTCCTCCTCTCTTCCCCCCCCCCCCACACACACAGCGGACTGTGAGGCATGAATCAATGACTCATCGTCCTCAGAGTTTCTGTTTATTTGCCCCCCCATCTTTACTCACTCGTGCCTCGAACTGCAACCCATCATCCTGAAACGACAGTATATTAAGCAACTGCTCACTCGAACATACCAAAATAATAAAAAAAAATTTATAATAGGACTCTTGGATTCGTTTGGTATTAGTGAATTGGGCCAAATGGTGTACTAAGAAAATGGAAAAGGAACCAAAGAACATACGAACTAACCCTCCCCCCCCTTCCCGGGGTTTAAAGAAGGGAGGGGGTGTGGGGGGGTTGTGGGGGGTAGGAGACGGGGGGGGGGGGAGAAGGAGGGGGTCACCTCTTCCGGCCCGGCTAATACTCTCTTCACACTGGGTCTCGACACACTCCAATTCGCTGCACACACTCACAATCAGGGATCTTACCCCTCCTCCATTATCCCTCACTCCTCCCCCCTTTCCCGTCCAGGGTTCGTTCCTCGGACGGGACAGAAGTGGTTGGGCACGCTACATGTGTCTGACAACGGGTATCACACACACAGGAATGTACACAGTTGATGACAGTTGAGAGGCGGGACCAAAGAGCCAGAGCTCAACCTCCCGCAAGCAAGCAAATAGGTAAGTACACACACACATGCCTCTATAAACTCGAATGGGGGGTTGAGTTATCATAATGGGGGTGTGGGGTGGGGGGGGAGGAAGGTGACGACAATGGTTGTGGTTTGGAGATCGTTTGGAGAACACAATCAATCAAATGTGGAAATCAATCAAATCAATCAACACCAAAACACAATAAAATCGCCCATAGTAGGAAACAGCAATGTAAAGGATTTGGGAATAATGATGTCTGACGACCTAACGTTTAGGGAGCATAACCAAGCAAATATTGCGACAGCCAGAAAAATGATCAGATGGATTACGAGAACTTTCAAATCCAGTGATCCCCATCACAATGGTTGTACTCTTGAAATCACTTGTATTGTATCGTCTTGAGTACTGCTCGTACTCATTTTCCCTTCAGAGCAGGAAAGATTGCTGAAATAGAGGGAATACAGAGAACATATACGGCATACATAGACGCGATAAAGCACCTAAATTACTGGGATTGTCTCAAAGCTCTCCAAATGTACTCTCTAGAAAGAAGACGAGAGAGGGAGATATCAAATAATATACACATGGAAAATAGGGAGCCAGGTCCAAATCTACACAGAAAAATAACAACGTACTGGAGTGAACGATATGGAAGAAAATGCAGAATAGAACCAGTGAAGAGCAGAGGTGCCATAGGCACAATCAGAGAACACTGTATAAACATCAGAGGTCCGATGTTGTTCAACATCCTCCAGCGAGCATAAGAAATATTGCCGGAACAACGTGGACATCTTCAAGAGAAAAACTAGATCATTTTCTCCAAGGAGTGCCGGACCAAGCGGGCTGTGATGTTTGGAGCTGCGGGATGCCTCCAAACAACAGCCTGTTGGACCAAATTCACAGTCAAGCCTGGCCTCGGACCGGACTTGGGGAGTAGAAGAACTCCCAGAACCACATCAACCAGGTATCAACATTTCTACAAACTTTCCTCTGCCTGTACCTCTCTATTTCCCCCTCTCCTCCTCTCTCACCCCTCCCCCTCCCCCACGTGAAAGAGCCAGAGGGGGTAACTCTAGCAAACTCAACCCCCCTAAAAAAAAATCCCAAAGAAAGCGTGACTGGAGCATATTTACATAAGCAAGGCTGAACCAGCGTCGGTCTCCTCGACATTCACTACAGCGGCGAGAGAATTATCCTGAGGATACGTCACAAGTCTTGACGATTTATCGTGTGCGAGAAGACAAGGCGAGAGTGTCCCCTCCTTGAAAGCAGCACCAACTGGAGACTACGGCTCACCATAGCCCGTGCTACTTGGAACTTTGTTCCAGGTAGCGAATCTTTAACAACAACAGCACCAACTTTGAAGAAAACGACGGTGAAGTATTGCGGTTCAGTCGACACTCTCAGGCTATGAAAACACCAGAGGT